>JANSVK010000175.1:0-69222 GCA_030068005.1 Cladophialophora exuberans | reverse complement strand
CTTTGGGCATACGGGCCGGAGTCGTATTGAAGGGGAGTCTGCATGCCTTGAGGGTTGAGGAGCATGTAGCGGTGCTCGGGCGCGTAGGCGAGGTATTCGTGCGTGGGGATGTTGGTTTCAACGCCGCGGACCGTGGTTATAAACTGGCCGTTAAAAATGCGCGTGTTGCCCGAAGTGGCGGTTGCCGTGTTTGGGACAAGGACTTGGGTGAAGTCTGGAAAGAAATGCGAGCATGAGCTTCAGTTTCTCGGCTCTAAATATGCGAGAGCTCGGTTTGGATACACAACGGCACACGGAGGACAGACGCAGGCAACAGATTGTGCTACTGACCAGATGGATGAAACGCGGTTTTGGGGGTATCCAAATCGCCTGGTTGCGGCAATCCTGTCAGCTTCGTGGATGCTTGATCTGGGTTTCCACTATGGCACTGTTGAATCCAGGGACGAACTCGGAGGCACACAGAGCAGGCACAGCTCTCGATTGAAGTAGTATGGGTGGACTCACCCTTGGCATTCTGGTTGGGATCCATATCGACAAGGGTGCAAATTTTGAAGACAAAAAGAAGGTAGCGAGACGAAAGGTCCCGGATCTTTTGACGAACAGGCAATTTTGGGAAGAAATAGGGTGCTGAAGGGCGTTTTATAATTTGCGTTCGAGGGTGTCGGACCAGGGCGGTTCTGCATTCACCAAAGGCTCTGTGATGTTTGTGTGACTCCCACAAACGATTCGTTTCTCGAGATGACGATTCATATGTTGTGTCACAATGTTGGGTTGAGTCAGCTGTCCAGTAGGTGAATTTCACTCGAAATGTTTTCTCGCAGCTTATTTCCCCTTCTTAGTCTCGTCGTTCTGTTTGCCCTCCACATAAGGGTGCTTGATTGTCAAGCACCAGATGTCAAGGTAGTCACAAATCGTGGTAATGACATCGTGGACAAAGCTCCCATAAACCCCAATAGCCAGTCCTAGAACCAGAAAGGTAAATGCCACTTGATAGATATCGTCACCGAGAGCACTAGGCCACAATCCAAGTTTCGGACCCAAGCTGTCAACGACCGAACAGGCAAGTGGAAAGACTAGCACATTGTAGTAAGGAAATTTGTCCTTGACCAGGTGTGCCACAATCATCTGTCCAACGGAATAGGCATTGACAATTCCGGCAAGGAGGATGAAGGGAACCAAGTGCTGGTGTAGAATGATATGGTTCAGTGAGAGATATGCCGGAATTATCGTCCAGGTGAGAACAAATGGCCCTAGACCCCAAAGTGCTTTGAAGGGATCCTCTCCTCTCGAACGGCGAGCGTTCAAGACGTTCAAAATACTGCTTGTCGTGTTGAAAACCAAGACTAAGCCTCCATAGAGCATGTACCATTCGTTCCAGGCCATCTGATAAACGGCATTCGGGATCAACCCATTTTTAGGAAGTCCGAGTGTCGGCAGCATGGGCTGTTGCCAATAACTTGCACCACCTTTCAGGAAAGTGATGAAGTAGACAGCAACCAAAGTCAGAATTCCTTCGACTGGGCCAGATATAATGCCGAGTGTCAAGGTGTGAGTGTGATATTCCTCCCAAGTTTGAATATAGAAAGTCAGGATTGTACCAAAGAGGGTAAGGACTGTATTCCAGGACTGTCCGAGATTCATGGAAGCGGCGAACAGGAGAACTTCGAGGCTTGTATTACATGCATCCACACCTGTCCACGCGTTAATGTTTCCACGCATAAAAACGAGTGTCCAAACTCACCGTGATCGAATAATTCACCCAATGGTCCGCTTTGGTGCGTCCTTCGAGCTTGGGTGCCATCAACTGCGTCAAAGGTCTGGTAGAGGAACAAACCAATTGCCCAAGTCAAGTAGACCCAAGGGGGGCAGTCGGTGTCCAGAGTCGGGTTATACCATAGCAGTGTCAATACGTTGACAACGACAAAGCTGAACCCTGTCAGTGTGATCTGTCCAGAGATTAGCAGGGTATAGTGTCTTCGACAGCCCGAGTACGAACAAGATTTGGCCTAGAATAGTCTTAGCTTGGGTATTGCCAACAACGACAACTTCCTCACTTACGCCATTGACATTGGAAAGCATTTGATGACGAAATTGGTATAGAAAGGCTTGAGGACATATCGAGACACCAGGGATTTATCTACTCCTGAATATTTGTACTCGTGGAGTTTCTGGAGGTTTCGCTGCCGTATGTACACCATTTTGGACGCGTGTGTTGAGCAACAGGCGCGTCAAATATCGAGAGATTAAGACTTCTTTTGACAGATTGAGCACTGAATTAGCGAGAATCGCGTGGGCAGAAATGTAAACAAATGGTAGAAATTCCAGCGACGAGAAGATGAAAGCTGGGAAATTGGTGCGGCGACGTCATTACCACCAGCAAATATGCTAGGCACGTGACTGAACAGTTTCTTGGCAGAGTTGCTTCAAGTTCTTCGCCTGGGCACTCAGAAATTACCTATTATAATACGTATTGATAGACACCGCTGCTAATTTTGATGGCTATGAGACTGCTTGCTGTCTCCGTCTCCGTCTCTCTCGCCTTCCAATCTCAATTTCTTCTTCATCCTCTCCTAGCTCAAGAAAATCATACGATGGTCACCGTTCAATAGACTCGATCAAGTATCGTAGTCTTCCATACAGGTCAGCTTCACAATGCGTTCGTTCTTACACAGTTTGCGGAGCTCAATGAAAGTTTTCACTGGAATCTGCAGATTTTAGTTAGTCCGGAACGATGATCGTGCTAGAATACTGATTGCGCAGGCGAACTCACGAATGCTTCATCCCAGGTTCGATCATTGGTGGACATAGTCATGTCGAAGACGGTCTTGGACCCCAGAGCTATGATCAACAAAGATTCAGGATGGCCTACTGAGAAGACTCCTGCTGCGATCAATACCCAATACAGTACGCCTGACATGGGAACGTCCCAATCGGTCAGTGGATTTGGTCCCTTGCGGAGGTTGTATGTCAAAAGAGGGATGATATGGGATGGAGGGGGAGAGACGATGAGCGGAGGAATGTTCTCCAGCCTTGTGGATACCAAGGAACGAGTCAGCGACGGCGTCGCCGACTGAGGGCGTGCTTCCGGCGATTGAAGATGCGATTGTCCTCCAACAGCTTCAGAAGAGCTTTGAGAGCCCTGAGGAGGCGGAAAGGCGGCGCGATTCGAGAGGCAGGTGTCGGAGAGATGGACTATGCCTAACCCACATAGCCTAACGCATTCATAGATGTAATCTTTGCTGCGGACGATGTTTCCACCTGCATCTGTCGGAGGCGAATGAATTGACTTGTAGCAAAGCAAACGGTTGCGTGCTGGAAGCCGGCGGGTAAGCAAAAACTCTGTCTTTTCCGGTTGAGACTCGATATCGCGCTCAGTTTCCAGGAGCTTCACGTAGTCCCGGAGGTCGGACAGGAGTTGGAGTAAACGCGAATCACAGTATTTCGAGTGTTGTACATAGCGAAACTCAGGCCCCGGACAATAAAAAGGTGACTCCAGAATCATTTTCGGTCCTCTGTAAGAACCGCTAACGTGCAGACGTTCGTCGTCATATCCAAAATCCGGGGATGGGTACTCTGGGGAAGGAAACTCGAGATCGGCGACTAAGGGGCCCATGTGGCGGTGCAGAGCAATGGTTCTGTTTTGCAATCTCTCTAAAGGTGTGGTACTCTGGGTAGGGCCCGCTCGCATTGCCATGATAACCGCCATGGTCTCTACTCCTTTCCGGTGCATCATGTACTAGACAAGGCGATTGTTAGCTGCGACGTTGGCTTGAATAGGATGTCTGAGCTATTCGTATCTCATTTTCATGGTGGCCTACGCACCTCCGGTCCAAATCCACCTTCATATACCTAATGTTGACCTGGTTAGAGATAGTCATCCGTTTTCAAGATGAGAAAGGAAGTGCTTGTGCTTTTATTTGACTCACAGCCACTGTGCTTGCGATTGATGCGACAGTTGAAAAATCCTCATAGTCGACCCGTGCTCCGGGTTTACTGAGCCTTTGATAGATGCCCTGCACAGCCCTGCCCTTTACTGTCAACGCTGCCACCCCTTGACCGCGGCCGTGAAATGCGTCAATGATCGAACAAGCCATAAATGCAAGTGCAGAAAATAGAGCATCATTTTCCTTCACTTGGGGGATTAAGTGACGGTGGAGAAGCTCTTGTGAGAAAATCAAATACACTATTCCGTAGACGCACATGTTAGTCGGGGATTTCCAGTGTTGCGTGCACGAGACGTTTTAGTCATGACTTCTTAAGAGTCACCAGAACCCCAGTCCTTCTTAGGTAAGAGAAGAAGGGCACGCACTGTGTTGTCTCAGCTCCATGAACTCTTGCGATTTCAATGGCGCAAGCGATATTGTCCAATCATCGCCCTTGTGTAAGGAGAAACCAGAATTATCAAGGCTTCTGTTTTGCAGTTGCTGTTGAATCAAGGTCAAAGCGCGCTTTGAAAGCATAATTTAGCATCGATACTCGAGGGAGGTGAAGAGCCACATATGCCTCACCGGAGACAGGTGTTCTAGATCGTTGTTGCCGTTGCCCGAAGTAACTCGGATAATTTGTCGCTTCTTTCCCTCTTGCTGCTTCTTCCTTGCGTGAGAATGCGTTGCCGCATGGCTAAGGAGGTCAGCTTTCAAGTAAGAGTCATAGCCTTTTTTAGGGTCAGGATTGACCTCAATGATTCGAAATGTCGTCTTCATTTTGCTAAGGACCGTGGTCGCTTCTCAACATCTTTTGTCGCAGGGTGTAGAGGAATTTGCGGCAGATACAACTAAATTCATATACCAGCAGGCATTGCGAACCGGATTCAGCTTCCGAGGCTTGAGCTGCCTGACTCGTCGACAACTCAAGAGATTCCTGGTGCGCAGAGACTCTTGTTCAAGCCACAAATTACCCTAACAGGGTTCGGCCTGTGTGGGATTGGATGTATATGCTGAGACCAATCAAGCGACTTTGAATTCCTGCAATGTTCTTAATAATAATACCAAATAGGTTGTTCAAGGAACATTCGAAAACGTTTGGTAAGCTATTTGATAAATCTTGCTTTTTGCGTGGATGAAATTGAATAGGAAGCACCTCGCACCTTGCTACCCTAATGAGGAAAAAGGTGCTTGTACGCAGACAATGGAATCGCAACTGGTTGGGTCGGCTTGCATTAGCACCTAACGGTCGCATGGCGCAAGTGAGGGCGCTTTTTTGTCAGGCCACCGCGGCTGTTCCATCTTTCCAAGTCCAGGAGAGAGGTCCTATGGATAAGGGAGATATAAAATTTGATCGAGATGCAAGGAAAAAACTGGCGATTGGAACGCAACTCAAGATGGCTTCGCAGAAGTCAAAAACAATTGCCGCTCTTCGAAGTTTGCACGTACCTCGAGTATATGCCTCTGCTCTCGCATGATCTGTGGCTGTTCGTAGAAATTGAACCTGTATTCGCGACTTCGCGAAGAGTCCAAATCCTTCAGGGGTTCTTCTTGCTGCCTTTCATTGGAGTCTGTCATCATTTATTCCTTGTCGGTCTCTGCCTCGCTCTGGGACCATTTCTGCGGCGCGGTAGTAATGAATGCCTCCCATAGCCACCGCCTCAGCCATGAGTACGTATATGCTCAATCTCTTGCTTTTCACAGGCGACTTCTGCCATTGAACAATGCCAATAGCTTGGGAAATTGGTGATTTGGCGGCGATTGCAACTGGAAGTGAATAGGATAGCCTGGATGGTGATGGTGATCAGTGTGAGTGAAAATCAGTGTGAGTGAATTAGGTGCGGTAGGTTCATCCTCTCATGAACATCTTGGCGGGATAAAGTAGCTCTTTGCATCGCATAATCTAACCGTATGCTGAACCAGTAAGTCTAAATAAGGGCAGAGAAAACTACATTATGAGTCTGTTGCCATTTACAGATTCCAGTGAAAGCAGTAATAAGACAGATCTCCTCATACTGTGGGTGCAATTGAGCAAGGGAAACGGCATGGCGCACCCCAGAAAGTCGCGTGTCGACGGCGCGCAAGAACCCCACTCCGGAATGGGCAACTCTAGCGAGACGCGTTTCTTTTCCTGCAAGTCAGCCGAGAGTTGAAGTCCTCCTTGCCTCCCTTCACCATCACTTCACTTTCTTCTCATCGACGATTGCTATCATTATCTCCGCCATGGAGACTATCAACATAATGAGAGTGAGAGTAAAAGTCTGTCTAAGAGGTGATTTACCTCGCTAGGTTCCAGCAATAGGCTTTGTCGATCTTCGCATCGGAGCTTGAAATTCCAGTCAGCCATGCCACGAAAAATTCATCTTCAGATCAGCGGTTTCCCCTGGTGAATTGAGTAGATTTGTATTCATCTAGTTGTGAATCACTTCAAGCCCCTCCTCGGCGAGCTCTATGCGAAACCTTATTGGCTATCAGGATTGACTGTGCCTGGCACAGTTGAGGCCGAAGTGGTCAAGTCTGGTAAGTGAAGTTCTCTCATTGTTGCCTGGCCCGGCCATTCATGCTCGAGGCCCGACAAGTGACAGCCATGTATCTACATACATGTACACTGCCTCCCGGTCTCCCTATTGTTACCAAGATTCCTATTGTCGTGGATCATTTAGGTTTTGAAGATCTACCAAACTGCATCGATCAGCAAGAAATCAACCTTTTCGCCCTGTCCGTGAGTGAGGACCTAGAAAGCTTCTTCTTTTGCCGTTCTTCTTGAGATATATCCATTCCTCTATTCCCTCATTCCTCTGACTACTCAATCCTCCTCTTCTATAACATTTTGCTACCCTTCCGACCTATCGTCACGACGCTGGTACCATCTAGCTCCCAACATTGTACTCCTCTACAGCAAGATGGATCCAACAACTCCTAGGTCCCTCGAACCCAATCAGATGACATGTGAACAATACGGATTCCTTACGAAAAGACCCCATTACGATAACCTCCTCATTGACTCCCACGCACTTTCTCTCCGCGTCCCCTTGAACCAACCCCGGCTGTGGACACCGGCAAAGAAGCCGTGCCATGGTTTTGGTCAACTTGGCAGACTCCCACCTGAGCTGCAACTCGCAATATTCGCCATGACCCCCGTCAGCGCGCTCGTTGACTTGCGAAGGACAAACTCCAACGCCAGGCAACTGATTGGGGATTGGCCACCATTTCGAACGCTCATGACGCAAGGTGCCGAAGCAGTTCGTGCATTATTAGCTACAGGCGCTGGCAATTTATGGACAACTGAGCAAGTTGTCGATGCCATTTTCACCACCCAATGTGAATTTTGTGGTGATCACGGCGACATTCTGCATCTGCTGAAGCTCAAGCGTTGTTGTTTGCGGTGCCTTTCACAAGAACGTGTACTTCTTGCAGTTGCGGAATCGTACGCCCGCAATATCTTGAGAATCTCGCCTGAAAAGTTGTCAAAGCTCCCGAATCTGTGTGCTTTGCCACAGAAAAGCTTCTGGGGTCAACCGACTACCAGACGACATTGGATCTTTGATTACAATGCTGTGCTAAAAGTTCACCGAGACCAGGCAAGCCAACCAGACTACCTGCCCTTTCGCCGTCCTCCACCATCATCGTTGGCCCAGCCGACCGTCCTTTTACGATCAGGAATATACCTTAATCCAGAAGAACAGAGCGTTCAGCAGCGGCCCAAGTCAACGATTCAAGCTCGTCGCTGTCAACCAGCGTTGAGGTTGTTGCCCGAAGAAGTTTATCCTCTTGAAACAGTGTACGTGCAACATGCTTGTGCGATCAGCGTGCCTGCCAAGCGCCGCAAGGTCGCTCAGCTTCCAGATGGAGGCCTTCAGACGGAAATCTCGACCGTCCAGGCTGTCCACTGTGCCGGATGCGCTTTCTATTGGAACTATCATTCGCCTCTGCCATGGCAATTCCACAGACTGTATCCACATCAAGAAGGCAAGGTTGACACGGAATTCGCCCGTCACCTCCAGCACTGTATCTATGCCAGACTACAATTGTTCTGGGTCGACAATCCATGGCGTCGAAGGCAGCCAGAGGACTTGATACAACGCCCTGAAGGTCGATTGATCCGGACGAGGACCGGCTTGAGACCAGGATCCGAAGAGAACGCCCGCTTCGAGGAGATCGCCAGCTCCATTCTCGACTTCATGGCTGTCACCGAGGTGGACTCAACTTCCTTCCAGCCGCAGTACACCTGGCCTGAAGTCGACAATGTCAATGACAACGAGAGCGACAACGATAAAGAGCCGCTCTTACCTTTGACTAGGACCCAGCGATTGGCCACCGATTTTCTCACACAAGATCTCGTCGAGCGCGTCCAAAGAAAAGAAGCTGCCCTTCTCACACGTCAGCCAGACCACTTCTGGGACTGCTTGGTCAGCCAAGAAGCCGGGAGCCAAGCCAACTGGGCGAGCGCAGGCCTGTGGAATGGAAAGGTCCGTGTCTTTGGAGGACCGACAGCGGTGCTGGCGGAGAAACACCGGCGACTCGAGGGCAAGTACCTAAATGTGCCTCATTATAGACTATCTCAGTTGTATCTTTAGGGCCAGCGCAGGGCTGGCTGGCTGGCCTTAATATCACACAACACAGAAGTAAGCCCAGGAGGAAGCATTTTCATTTTATTGACACTTTCGCAAAACGGAAAAGAAATATGAGATTCGGCGCCGGAACCATTTGACGATTTGATACTGGCAGCGGTCTTTGCAAAAATAAGACACGAGACATGAGATATGACAAAGACCTTCAAAGCATGCATACACGGCACTCAGTACAGTGAAGGAAAGAGAGAGAATCGCGAAAGAATCAAGCTAGAATGATCTAAAAGGAGTGATGAAATGGAGCAGAGAGCAAAATTAATTGGCGAGGTGAGCAACATACTTGTACTTGGTCAAGGACAGACAGCCAGCGAGATAATATGGCATGTGACATTTGTGGGAGAGAGAGAAAATAGAATCGGATATGCTTTGAGCCTCTGTACAAAGTTGCTCTACTCTCTAGCCGCTCCCAAGGGATCTCGATCTCCCGATTTGGATCGAAATCAGAGTAGCTCGCATCCCTCGTGGCCTTAAAACACCCAACCGTGCTGGAGCATTGAAGCTGATCGACGTTTCGACTCAGAAGACCCATTGGCTTTGCCGCGATTTGCAGGTTTCTAGCTATCGACTACTGCAAGGGCAGCTGTATCACTCCGGGGAAAAGAGGCTAAAGCCGCTGCCTCTGAGGGTGTGGGGGTGTTTTAAGTCCGGATCGTCCTTTTCGATGGGAACTCGATGCCATTCTGACCATAAGAAGGCTGCGGCCTTCGCAGTGGACTCGGATGATCGAAATGAAGGAACGAGACGACTACGCCGTGAAGACATAAAGGGTCGGTGTTTTCTGCCGCAGAGCCACATCTTTGACACACCCCGCCTGGCAGCCTACAGCCGATCTACACACACCGATACGCTGATTAACCACCTATGGCTGCCCCCTCCAACCGCGCCGTCTGGCAAGACGCGTCCCGCATCCCCGGCGTGGTTCGCGAGAGTCCGCTGCCTACGAGCACCGAACTCGGTGACCACAAGGTGCTGATCAAAGTGCACGCGTGGGCCATCAACCCGTGCGACCACATGCTACAGGACCGGAATATGGGCACTTACCCGGTCATCTTAGGATGCGACGTCGCCGGCACCGTCGTCGCCACTGCCCCTACTACTAGTATCTCGCAATTCCGAGCCGGCGACCGCGTCTTCGGCTTCACTGCTATCGGTGGCTTCCAGGACTACGTGGCGCTGGAAGACAAACTGGTGGCAAAGATCCCCGATGGCATGGCCTTCCGCGACGCCGCGGGCTTCGGGCTCTGCAGCGCCACGAGCGCGATGTTCCTATTCGGACAGGATTATCTACACCTGGACTACCCTGAGCTCGGGACGCAGAGGAAGGCACAAGCCGTTCTGGTCTGGGGCGGCAGCTCCGCGGTAGGTAGCAATGCGATCCAGCTGGCGACGGCGGCGGGCTACGACGTGATCGCGACGTGTTCGAGGCGAAACTTCAAGTACGTCAAGGATCTCGGCGCCGTGCAGGTGTTCGACTATAAAGACCCCGATGTGATTGAGAAGGTCGCCGCGGAGCTCGACAGGGAGGAATGTGCCGGTGTCTTCATGGCTGCTGGGTTGGAGGATGGCAATGTTGCGGCGTGCAAGGTTGCGGTGGCGTCCAAGCAGAAGGTATTAAATTCAATCCCTTATCCATTTGCGCTGCATGATCTTTCGCACCTGAAAAGAATCTAACACGGTCCCCTCGATACCATAGCTCAAATTTGCAACCTCGAACTTCATCACCAAGCTCGATGAAGTGCCCGCGGGCGTGGTCGTCCGGCAGCCGACGCCCGAGACATTCAAGCCATTCCCAGACTGCTGGTTTGAGACGACACGCGCCACGTTTGGCGGTTATCTGCCCGAAGCCTTGGCCGCCGGGGTCTATAAGGTCGCACCCCCACCCTTGGTTGTCAATACGAAGGGGCTGGAGGGCATCCAGGAGGCGGTCGACTTGATGCGTGTTGTTGGTGAGAAGGGGTGGGAAGGGGTTAGGGAGGTCATTGGTCGTGTGGAAGGAGGGATGGAGGCACCGGTGAAGTTGGTCGTTGAGCGATCCTAGGTGGGCGAGGGCATGGACGAATGTGTGTCTGTGCTAGAGCATAAGACACCGGCTGAGCAAATCTAACGATGGCGTATAGCCCTGACTCGGATTAGGTGAGGCGTTACAGGAGGTAGATCTGTCCTCGGCATTCTTTGGCTGGGTTCTGATTTGTGTACGCTATTGAAAGCATGATGCGGTGGAAGAAACGGGTCTAGATACTAGCTGGCAAAAGGGAAAAAGACAGACACGAGTATTCATTTACATACAAGGAAGGTAGATTCCTCAAACACTCCACTCTTCCATTCACAAACGTTCCTCTCTTCCAATTCACTTGCCTCCAACACTTCCTCTCCCTCGATCCAATACATAAATACATCAACCGAAAACGTCCCTTCAATACCACCTAGGCCAATACTCAGGCCACTTACTCAATTCCAGTCTCCACTTCTGCACCACAGGACTCTTACTATCGAAATCCACATCCCCGGAGCTGAGTTTCTTATGATCCACCACGCCAGGCACGTATTCAGCGTCGAACAGGAAGCCATTCTCTTCCAGGCCCCACGCTTCGACCATGTCCTTGACGTCGGCGGGCAGCTTGATCTTCGAGCGGCCCTGCCACCAGCGCGGCGACGCGACGTACGCGAGCATGATGCGCGGCTCGTCTGTCAGGTTGGGCATTCCCGCGTGCCAGAGGCGCAGGTCGCGGATGATCAGGCTGCCGCGGCGCGTGGAGACCTGGATGGGCGGGGAATGTTGACGGCGCTTGGCGAGAGGGGTCGGTTTTATGGTGAGGAGACCTTCGCCTTCGAAGTCCTCGCCGGCGATGTCGGAGGTATCTTGGCCTGGGCCGTCACGATCTGTGTCGCTGCGCAGACGGTTATGCGCTTCGTGCACGCTGACGTGGTGGCTACCCACCCAGACTTCGGTCCCGCCGTTCTCGGGCGTCACGTCAACGAGGTTAATGTTGATGACGTAGGCGAAGGGGAAGTACGCTGGGTGTTTGAATTCGCAGTCGGAATGCACTGGTTGACGGCCCTCAGGATCTGCTTTGAGTGCGGTATTGCCGTTCGCATAGTGGATCACGGGCTTGGGACCCAGCACGGCCGATAAGATGGCCGCGGCGAAGGGGTTGCACCACACGTCCTTGAACATGAGCTCTTTCGTCGGAGGCGGGGCTTGGTCCATGTTGCGTGTGTGCTTGCCGAAGTTGAAGTGGTGTGCCGGATCGTTGGCGATCTCGAGTGCCTCGGGCGAGAGCTTGGCATTGAGGGTGTCGATGTGTGAAGTTGAAATGGCGTTCTCTAAGACGATGATGCCGTCTTTGTGGAGGAATGAGGCACCTTCGGCGATTATATCGAGGGTTGGCACTCCAGATTCGCGGACAGATTCGGGGATGTGGACTGTGTGCACGGTTTGATCGTGCAGAGGTGCGTAGGAGCCCATGGCAGATCGCTTGAAGGTGTTGGCAGTTGCAGGAGCAATGTTCTGAAGGGCGATGAGGACTTAAAGCTGAAGAAGAGATGACGGTAAAGTATTTCACGTTCTTGATCCTGTAAATTCGGGTGTTGTATTCCTCGACCGCAGCGATATTTCTCTCCTTGTCTGCCTTTTCAGACACTCAATAGCCTGTAACAAAAAGATATAAAAGATGAAGCCTTTTCTTGTTAACGATCGCTTACAAAGTCACCTTACCTGCCACTTCAGCTCCCTTGTAGAAAACTGTCAACAAGTACCAAGAAATCAAAATCAGTTTAAAGTCGAAAAGCTTCGCTCGCTACCTAATTCCAAGTACCATGTGCTCGGCAAGAAGATCAAGCGAGCAAAACTCTCCTGCCGATTCGAGACCTAGAAATCTGGTGGTAATGAGAAGAGCCGAGACGCTTTCATTAGGTAGTCTTATCACTGCCCATCCACGTTGCATCCTTATTGCCGTGGTAAGTGGTAAGTGATGGTGGCCGCGATCCAATGTGACAGAAGTCAGAGAGAATGAGGGGTCGATAAACTTCCATCGTCTGCGTGACTCCGCGTATGCGAGGCGCAGCACGCATGTGGCAAGCGAGAACCGTCGCAGTGCAGAAAGATTGGTGAATGAGGACGAAGGATGTACTAGCAGAGGGAATGACAGGGGAGGAGAGAAAGGAGAGTTGTTGGTCGCGGAAATCAGCGCGCGTGGCTTGGTACGGTGAATCAAAGACGCCAAAAGCGACGCGGAGGATTTGAGTTTCAGACCTTTCCAAATGCGTGGAATATTTCCCTTTTCTGGCAATATCATCTAAAGTACTTCATACCGTTGTACCTAAGCACAACGCCGAGGCATAAATCCCTATATCAATCCGAATCCCGTCCGCCTCGGGGCGAGTCAGATTTTCGAGTCTTCCTGGATATGTATCGATATTCCCTCTTTGGGTCATTCCATTATAACCCATTGCGCGACCATTGCACTCGCGAGTTGCTTGTTTCAAAATTCAAATTGTTACTAAACGGTGGTGATGTTTCTGTTTTAGATCAGAGCCCGAGAGAGGAGTTTCTCGGCAGTTATCTTGGTCAGTCGCTGAAGATAATGGTAAGCTCTGTCGATATCGGTGATGGGGAATCTGATGGGCGGAGCCGTCGAAAGAATACAAAATCTGCAGCTCCTCTCAGCCAGAAGTAACTATTCCTTCCTTTTCATCTTGCCAGTGTTCTTTAGAGTGTCTTTTCCCGCTACAAAATATTAGACTCAGTCCCCCCGCTGCCATCATGACAACAGCTCAGACAGCCACGACACAATTTGTGGAAGCGAAGAATGGCGTCCGTTTCGCATACCGGCGCATCAGTGCAACCGATAATAACAGGGCTCTTCCGCTGGTCATGCACATCCATTACCGTGCCAATATGGACCTGTGGGATCCTCTTTTCGTCAATACCCTTGCTAAAGCCCGACCTGTCATCATCTTCGACAATGCAGGTGTTGGACGTAGTACCGGTGAAGTCCCCGAGACTTTTCAGGGCTGGGCCGATGACCTGATCAGCTTCGTTCAAGCGTTGGGGCTCGAGAAGTTCGATCTCCTAGGCTTCTCGATGGGAGGATACTGCGCACAAATGACCGCGCTGACAGCTCCCCATATGATCCGAAAGTTGATTCTCAGCGGCACAGGTTCGTCGACACCATCGGCGGATTCCGTTCCAGGTGTGGTTTGGCCGAGGGAGGAACCTCCTCCAGAGGCTATCAAGGCGCTCGCAGAGTCGAACTCCGAAACTGAAGAAGGGCCTCGGTCAATCGCATTTTCCTTCTTCTACGACGACGATCAAGGACGTGGAGCGTTCGAGGAGTATTGGAGGCGAGTCCAGGAGCGGACAGCCGAGCCACTGAAATTGGAGCTCCTAGCGCGAGATGGTCCCGGAAAGAGACAATTGAATGCTGCGATCGATTCTTTCAAGAAGAATCCCCGCGCTGCATTTGACCGATTGGGCGAGTTGAAGATGCCGGTTCTGGTTGCGAATGGTGACAACGATGTGCTGATTCCGACCAGCAGGAGTTGGGAGCTGTACCATCAAATCCAGAACGCGCAGTTGATTTTGTACCCTCGGGCGGGCCACGGTTTCATATGGCAATACGCGAAGCTGTACGCGACGCATGTGAACATGTTTCTCGACGGAGACGAGTTTGAGCCATACATGTCGAAGCTGTAACGGAGTTGAGTGTGCGCAGTTTGCTGGAGTTCATTCGCGATCCAGAGAATCAACGTCTTCCCAAAGCTGGAGTCCAATGCCCTCATGCAAACTATCAACCCAGAACACCTTCTGTAATTGAGCCCGTACACTTTCCCAGGTTGTCAAGTCACCACGCAATCTCTGAAACTCCAGCAGTCGAGTGCGGAACCAATATTTCTCGGCCGTATCTGAGGAGACTAGCCCACCCATAAATAGCATCCAGAATATCAACCTTGCCGGGGCTTTACCAACATTGATCGTGGGAAAGGTTCCTTTCAGTTGCTCTGAAAGATAGCTGGAGCATAATCTTGTGAATGGTACTTCTCGTGTAAGCGTCTGGATAAATATAAGCGATGTGATGACACATATTCTTTCCGCACTGTTCTGCTCCGGCTTCAAGGAGCGCAGCAAATCGTGTTGAATGCAAGTCATATCTTCGTCCATGGCCATGGGATCAATCGGAGTTTGACTTTCCGCAGCTCGGTTGAGAGCATGACACAGGCGTGACAGCTCTACTAATGCATCCAAGACGGTCGGGGTGAGGCCGAGATCCACCAACAGTGCTTTGATAGGAGGCGATGGAGGGTCAAGAGCCAGTGTCGTATAAAGACTCTCGGTTCTTCTGGTCGGACGAGGAAAATGCGGATGTGACAGCGTATCAACGGCCCCGACAGTATCAGCCTTGTAGATTTTCATATGTAGGAGGTCTTGCACTTTTTCAAATCCTCCTCTTTCACGGACCATTTCTGACATGCCTACAGCATGCATCCTCCATTTATTGTGGTTACCCAAATGATTTTCACAGGTCGCCAAACACGAGACCGAGCCGATGGTCAGGTCCGAGTACTTCCTCTCCTTCATTCTGCGGTTGAGTCCATTGAGAATCACTTTCATCATGACCTCCGAGCCCTGAAAAGGTTTGTATCCCGAGCCACTGAAATAATGCATGGCGCATGAGAACAGGACAGCATGCAGCGACACTTCGTCTCTCACTACGGCAGGATACCACACCGTTTTGATAGGATTGTACATTAGCGGGATGCCCTTACTGATCGGATACATTGCCGCGGCAAGCCGGGTAGGATCTGGCGTGAATTAGCCTTTGGCACTCTGTAACAAGCATGGTAAACCTACAGTAGCTCAAATATTCCTGGAAACAGCTCACTTCAGGATCAATGACTGAAAAGAGAGCCGTTGCAGTCCCAGGAAGCGATTGCTTCAAGGTGAAGACATCCTTCTGAATGGCTGCATTGTCCACAACGTCGCTGTGATAGGGTGATTCTCCCTTTCCCGATTGCTTCGCCTGCTTGCGGTCCTTGACTCCTGGCTGTTTTCTCCTGTTCGACTTCTGGGGCTCATATTTCATGAACTGGATCGGTCCGCTCTGTTGTGAATTGTTCTTCGCTTGGGCTTGTTCGTTCTTCGCTTCAGGCGGAGATGTTGATCGAGTATCTCCTGATCCCTTCGCTACGGTAATTGTGATCTCAGGGACACGCGATGGTTGAAGGTCAAGCTCGTATTCTGCAAAAGGCGAATCTTTGGCGCCACCCTTCTTTTTGCGTCGCTGCCACCCTCGATCGACCATAAAGAGAGGTTGATCTGGGAATATGACTGCTTCTTCTCGCATGTCGAATCCGCAGAAGTACTGTCGTAGAATTGGGCAACCTCAAGATTCTGTCAAGGTTCTTCCTAGAGCCGCAGTTTTCTCTACTACTTGCCAGTGATGCCTCGGTGCCTATTTTTGATAATTGTCAGGTTTGCGAAATCCTCGAACGACGAAGGCGGCCAAGTCCCAAGAGCCAAGCCCATGGTAAGTAAACCAATGCAGAGCTTACTCTGGGATTAGCCCAGGCAGAGTGATGTGAAAACTTGTGATTGGCCTTTTTTTCTCTCACTTGACAAGAAATAGACGAACTCAACAGTCATACAGAAAATGATAAATCCGAGGTCGCGGAATGCAGTTTGTCCGAGAGTGTAGGTTCGTTCTCGTAGGGATTCCAGCTATTTATTAGGGCTCATCACGCTGATCGAGTCCCTAATTAGTAACCCAATTATGACGATGCAGGCGCCCAAAAGGTGCCTCGGTTGACTCTAAGGCTTAGTTGTCCAGGGGGGCTGCGGAGCTGCGGCCGCTAGGCTGAACGCCTCGTTCCTCATATCCTAAGATTATTATAACTCTGTTCTATCGTATCTGTCCGTCATCCAAGACAAGCACCGCAAATCTCAACTTGTCCGAGAGCATAGAGGCGTTGCCAAAAGGCAATAGCTGGTGAACCTTGAGAGGGCCGATCGCCTGCTAGGCTCGCCTGAGGTGGGTCAGAGCCGTGGCCAAGATGCCTCAAACCCCCGAGAATTCATTTACATAGATATATGGAGAGTTGTCGGGTCCAGTTTCGGGGGCCTCTCGAGAAAAACTGCTGATAGCGAGAACAAGGATCAAGTCATTCGACGATGAGGAGGGTATTGTGGGTGACTCTTGGGCACACCACCGGGGCAGCTGCCATCACAGTGCGCTATTCCTGTTTCGAAAATATGCAATGGCAGTATATGTTATCATAGTTTCCTGTAATCATTGGGCCTGGCTCTCAACACAGTCCCTCAGGATAGGACGATTTTATTTCACTCGAGTGACACTTCGCGACGAGTCTGCGAGTGGGGCACTTGAGCGGTGACACAAGTGGTAGATCATCAGAAAAGAGGCTGTCTGCACGCCTTCAGATAGGGTTCAGGCTGGAGCGTTGAAATGATGAGCAAATAGTCCTTCAAGGAGAGTCTCCCATCGTAGAAATGGTATGAAACTCGTCGTGGGTGTGTACGCCAGTAGTCCTGCGATCCAAGCGGCGCTTTTTCTGCTTCAGGCCCAGCAAGGGCCACCAAATCGGATACCGCCTCTTCACTTTCAGCTGCGTCCAAGTTCTCCAAACATAAATGGTCAGAAAAGTCAAGGGAATTGTAATGACGAATAAGATCCAAGAGTCCTGCGTGATGAAGATGCTATTGGAAGACGTGCCGACAAAGGATGTCGAGAAGAAATTGGACACGACGGTAAATGGTAGGTATATCATGGTCAAGATGGCCAACACCGTCACCGTCACAGCTTCTTCGGCGTTCTTCTCCGCAAGGTCGGCCATGCGTTCGTTCAACTTGCGCATGGTCTCATTTTCGCGCTTAGATTCTTGAGCCAGGGCTTGCAGCGCGTAGCCTCCGTTCAGGTCGAGGAAGCTAGACAATAGCGTAGTGAGGCTTTGCAAACGCGCCTGCAGGTCGTCGAAGCGTAGGAGGTTCACATTGAGATGCCGTACAATTTCGGCAAGCTGCCGCTTACGGGTTCGTGTCTCTTTTGTGATGCCTTTACCGGCTTCGGATTCATAGCTTTGAAGTTGCGCTTGCAAGAACTCCAGGTCAGCCTTTGTTGATCGAAGGACCAATTTCCCCGTCGATACCTGCTTCTCCAGCATCAGTAGAGCTTGTCTTTCCTCTCCTCCAGGTAATGGTACGGGACCCGAGTTGTCTGGAGAGGTGCCCAGTAGTTCCTCTTCGTGTCGTTCAACCTCATGCATCAGCGCAACGACATAGGGTCTCCAGTTATGTGCTGCAAAGTGATACAACGTGTGCAGCGTCTGGAAGGGGGATTTTGGATCATGTTCCGCCGATGCCCAAACATTATTTAGTGACGTTTCCGCAGAGCTGGAAAGCGCTGCGAACAGGTAGACAGCTCGAGACTGTTGCAGATCGAAACTATAGTATATGGCGGTCTGGCGGAGTGACCATTGCCAACTTGGGTTCGAAGAGTTGACGCGCCCATTTTCCTCCATGAAGCGAATGATCCCCATCGCCTCCCACTGCGGGACGTTGCTAGGTTTGACCACGTCCAAGATTTCGAGACTGAAAGGAGGCGGGGCAATTTCCACTTCGTAAGGTCGCCTTCCGAAATACCGAAGGTAGTCACGTAATGTCCTGGGAATAGAGACTTCCTCACATAGCTGATCAAAAAAAGATGAAGAGATGGACAGCTCAGAGAGCGAGTTCCGCTTCCGGATGAAGAAAGCGCACAAGGCACGCGGCGTCCTGACATACTCTCTGACTTCATCCAGAGTCCGCAGGGTTATCTTATCCGGACTGGCACTGTTTGGTGGACTAGCAGGCGCGCGTCTCGCCAATTTCGAGGTCACCTTTGCGTCATGGAGCTGATTGGGGTGGTGCTGGGTCTTGGAATCCACCACCGGGGAAAGCTCTTGCCAATCCTCTGATATAGGCGCATCACCAGCTACGTAGGCCTCAACCCGAGACGCTGCATCATCTTCGCGTACGAAGAGACGAATATCGCTTTCTTCTGAAACTCCATCTGTGGTGAGGTTGTGGGACACGCCCATCATCAGGTCAAGCGGATAGTGAGCGCGTCGCGTATTGAGAAGATTGCTAAGTTGTCATAGCGATGATGTTGCTGAGTAAAATGATGAGATGGGAGTTGCGTTGACATCGGCATCATCTATGTTGCGTGCACTGCCTCTCGTGTCTGCCTTTCCAACGCCAGCAAGGCGCTGCGGCTGAGCTTTGATTGTTTTCACCGGTTGAGTTGACCGAAAAGAAAAATGTTTTTATCGACAATGAAAAGACTATTTACAACTGTCCGAATTTCGGTGAGGAAAATGGGAAATTCTTTTCGTCTGACATACTCTTTTGACTGGATCTGGACAGCGCGCATGGAGGCGTTAGGGCGGATCATTTGTGCGCCACGCTCTAGCCTTTAGTTTGTTCCTGCCGAGCGTACTGGTACTCTATCACTCTATCAAGCACATGCCAGCGCAATTACGGTGACACGTCAGTCAGAAGTGAAATGTCGAAATTTTGATCTTGAAGTTTAGCATGGCTGACGCCGCGCAATGATCGTAGATACCCATGCAAAGGGCAGCCTTTGCGCCCAAACTCCCTCTTAGCCAGCAAACACCATGTCCGTTCTCGCGGAGGATTTTACATCTGGAGGCATCCAGTGGGGCCCATCGCGGTTTCCAGGCTGTTTGAGATCCCTTTCGAAGCGATCGGGCATTCTGAAGCCCTGTTCATGGAACCGTTGCGCCGCGACCACAGACACGCTGTCCCTCATCAGCCACGCGTCCTTGGTTCGATACTGCCATTTCTCCAGCTCGCGGCGGCAGTCAAGTAGCACGTCCTGGTGCCCCCTTTCCGACGCGAGGTTATGGAGTTCTTGCGGGTCATTTTCCAGATCGAACAGCTCCTCGGGCCCGCGGAAGAGATACTTCTCGAGAGCTCTCCCTCCGAAGCTGATAGGCTGTGCCGCATTACGGATGCCTTCCCAGGACTTGCTGACGGCCAGGTCGGTGCCGAACGGGAACTCGAGCCTCCATGCGATATTGCGGTGATACTTGAAGCGGTGTGTGCGCATGAATCGCGTAGGCCAGTAGTTCTGGATTTCGTGGAACGTGTGGGACCCAAACACCCATTGTTGCCAGTCCTGCTCGCCCAAACGTGACCGAGAATTCAGGATTGGAAGCACCGATCGACCCAGCCGCCGTGGCGAGACGGTCGTGTTCGTAGTCTGCACCTCGTCGATATTCCTCGCCGTCCATTCTAAACATGTGGGAAGGATATCGACAAAAGAGACGATGTTAGGGTTGACTACTTCCCCAAGCCGGCCCTCGCCCACCGCTGAAGCCTGCGGGCATCTTATAATCAACGGCAGTTTCACGCCAGCATCGTACAGCGTCGTTTTTGAGTTGATGAATGGCGCGCCATTGTCACTCACAAACACAACCATCGTCGACTTGCCCAGGTCCGTTTTCTCCAGCACGTCCATCAGCATCCCAACGCCCATGTCCATACGGCTGATGGCTTTGTAGTACGCCACCAATTCTTGTCGAACCTCGGGCACGTCTGAAAGAAACGGCGGAATGTCAACCTCGTCGGGAGAGTACTCGGGGACTAGCAAGTCTTGCACGTTTTCGTCCTCGTTGCCAAAGCCACCCCTCGTATCGTCCCGATGTGGATCTCGAAAGCCGACAGTCAAGTGAAAAGGTCGATGGGTTTCCCGAGCCTTTTCGACAAATGCCTCCATCCGCTGGGCACACCACCGCACATCCCGAGTCTGGCTTGGCTCATACACCTCCCAAGGATATACTGAACGAGGGCCGACGTGGACCTTCCCAATAATTCCTGTCTGATAGCCCAAGGCATTGAAAATCGAGGGAAGCGTCTCGATATGGTCGAAAGTCTGGAAATGATTCCAGCCGTGGGCTAGTCCCATCTGGCCGTTTTCGTGGGTGTGTAGTCCCGTGTAAATGGTCGATCTGCTGCCACTGCATGATGCCGTGCTAGCATAGGCATTAGTAAACCTAGTCCCTTGTGACGCCAGCTTGTCAATGTTGGGTGTTTTCACTTTGGACGAGTAACAGCCCAGGTGCAAGCCAAGGTCGTCCGCTATCATAAGCAGAATGTTCTTTTTCTCGTCTTCCATCGCGGCTAGTGTTGCTTTTGCCTTTGCCGTCGCTGTCGCGGACTCTTATGGTTGAGACAGAAAAAAATGCCGACGGAGCGTCGAAGGGAGAGTAGACGGGCCTTTGGCAATTAAGAGCCGCTTGCGAAAACGGCAAGTCCCTTTCCTTTTCTTCCAGGCTCGCGCTCCTCGTTTCTAGGCTTTGTTACCGTTGGAGAAGAACATGTTAGATTGATTGAGCGCGCCTCGAGTCCCGTGCATTTCCCGACCGAGCCGATGTGGTCATCCCAACATCCGCCCCGAGAGCCGCTGACCCACTTCCAGGTCCTTGCCTCGAAGTGGCGAGGGCGACTGGTGGCTAGGTTCTACGGACATTCGAGTTGATGGTAGTGGTATCCGAACGGCTCTGTGCTGTTGTAGTCAATGCAATATATACAACGTACTCGCTATAGCACACGTCTGCAAGTCACCTCTAACCCTTCTTTGCTCTTTCTTGATCATGGCGCCTTCCGATCGGCCCAACATTCTGTTCATCATGGCGGACGACCATGCGTCCAAGGCCATCTCGTGCTATGGGCATGGGATTAACGCGACTCCCAACATTGACAGGATCGCGAGCACGGGGATGCTGTTCAACCACTGCTACGTTAACAACTCCATCTGCACCCCATCACGGGCAGCCATCTTGACAGGAACGCATAGCCATGTCAACGGCGTGCACACTCTCGACTCTAAACTGAACAAGCATCTCCCCAACGTAGCCAAGCAGCTGCGAACAGGTGCTAATTACCAGACCGCCATGGTAGGTAAGTGGCACCTCGGCGAAGGGGCGGCGCACGAACCGTCAGGCTTCGACTACTGGTCTGTCTTGCCAGGGCAGGGCGACTACTTTGATCCGACCTTTATCGAGCCTCAAGGCCAAATCTCCAACCCTGGGTATGCAACCGACATCATCACACGCAAGTGTCTTGACTGGCTGGACAGAAGAGATCCCGATCGACCCTTCTTCCTCATGTGTCACCACAAGGCGCCGCATCGCAAATGGGAATGCCATCCACGTCATCGTAACCTGTATCAGGATGATATCAGGGTTCCCGAGACGTTTGACGATGACTATAAGAACCGTGCCGCCGCAGCCGCCGTGGCGAAGATCAAGGTCGAAGCCGACCTAGACTATTTCGACCTCGGTCTCGTCCAGCCTGAAGGGGGCAGCGAAGTCGGTGAGCGGCACTTTCCTAGGAACCCGAACCGAAAGATACCCGACCCAGACGACGTAAAAACTATGCGGCCACTGATCGACAAAGACACCGGCGAGAACTTCACCTTCCAGACTCGAGATCAGCTTCGACACTTTAAGTACCAGAGATACATGAAGCGCTACTTACGTTGCATTCAGGGTATTGACGACGGCGTGGGCTCCATATTGAACTACCTCGAGTCGCACGGCTTGAATGACAACACTGTCGTCATCTACACCTCGGACCAGGGCTTTTTCCTTGGCGATCACGGCTGGTTCGATAAGCGCTTCATGTATGAAGAATCTTTCCAGATGCCTCTTCTCTTTCGCTATCCTAGGCTGATCCCACCTGGCTCAGTGTGTGAAGATGTAATATCGAACGTTGACTTTGCGGCCACATGGCTGGATCTCGCTGGCGTTCCGATCCCGTCGTATATGCAGGGGCGGTCGTTCCGAGAGCTTCTGCGAGGACAGGGAGCGCCGACCACTTGGCGTCAGGTCGCGTACCATCGGTATTGGATGCACCAGGATACCATGCATGATTGTTACGCTCATTATGGTGTGCGAAACCAGCGCTTCAAGCTCATATATTGGTACAATCAGGGTTTCGATCTTCCGGGGACAAAGGCCGGTGGCCAGGATCAGGAGTGGGAGTTGTTCGATTGCGAGAAGGATCCCCTGGAGCTTTTCAACGTGTACCACACAGCCGAGTATGCCTTAGTCGTCAGAGAGCTTACCGAAGAACTGAATCGGACCATGTTGGAGATCGGAGACGAGCCAGCCCACCGTTTGATATCGCTTGGATAGATGTTCACTAACCAGAAGGGGGGAATTAACCCTCTTTGATTTGCTAGCTTCTCATGTCTATAATTTTTCTAGTACTTTGAATCACACGCGATCGGCCCAATGGTCCGCTGAAATATTGTCGTGTCCCATGGTATGGGACTGCGGATCGTATTGCGCCAGCCATGGTTCACAGGACCAATCCCAAGAATACAGACTGAACATGTCTGCAAGTTGAGGAGGAGAATCAAGAGCTCCGTCGAAAGCGTCACTCCCCAAAATCGGGCCCGAAGAAATAATCTCGGGCAGAGGAACCTCCACCGCTGTTGCTTCCAATGCTCGTATGTCCGTCATGGCCATGACATTGGTGGCAGAGGGTGAATCATGAGAGCCTTGTGGTTCAGATCGTGCAGTTGCGGGGCTAGAAGGAACACGGTTGGAAGGGGGCGGCATAGAGAGATCTTCGCTGTCGTCGACCAGTCCAATTTCTTTGACGAGGCTGTGTCTTGAAAACATTTGTTGCGAGGATGCGGGACCTGAAGTGTGATGATGTCTTTGGGCCCCATCAGCACTTTCTCCGGTGGCAGGAGGGGTCGGCGAGGGCGGACGGGAACATCCATGTTCAATGAGCAGTTCCAGATCTCTTTGGATAGAAATGATTCCTTTCCAGCGATGCGGAAAGGATTCCAGGATGTTCAAACACTGTCGTGCTTGCGACGTTACTGTGTCGGCGCTCAGGGAGAAAAGGTCGGCTCGTGTCCTATAGATATAGAACAACAGCCGCGCACATTGGTATGCACAGACAGGAAGGTGAAAGTCCAGAAATGGGGGTTTATCTTTGAGTGATAGGATGACCTTGAAGATATCGACAATCTCGCTGGCCTTATTAAAGCATTGTTGCTGGCAGGTTAATACAAAGCTTTGATCCAGTTGGTGGATAATAGGACTCGGTAACGCCTCAAGTAGTCCCTCTAGCACAATGCGATACAAATCACAGTGACACTGACGCCACCAGATATGCAGCAAAGTATAAGGCGCCATCTGCGACGTATGAGACCGCAATTGAAGGTTGCGCTCTGTGAGTCGGTATTCCACTGGGAGTTCACTCGCAAATTTGTGCAGCTCAGTACCTAATGCGTGTACCTCGATCATGATGTGATCGACGTTCTGACTCCGCGAAAGGACCATCCTTTTAGTTGATTTGATGATCTTTCCTCTGATCCAAGAGAGGCGGATGAATAATGCATCCAGTCCAATACTTCTGGGTGCGACAGGCTGCGAGGTGTGAAGTGGCTCTGTATTTTGGCTGATGTCTAATTCAAAGTTCTCTGTGCGGCATGGCAGCTGGATATGGATCGACTCGGCCGGACAGAGAGTGAAATCGGGGAGGCCGCTGGCCAAATGCATGTCGAGCAGAAAGACTGACCACATCAACCTCCGCCTGGATTCTCGGGCTAGAAAACACATATTAGGAGCCTCGTAGTTAAGCCGTAAAGCGTATGAGTAGCGCACGGCGATAGACAGGAGGACGAATGCCGCTTCATTCTGCTGAGACAGAATACGATATTCAATAATAAGTACCAAGGTTTGCACCTTGGCCACTGAAGGTCGGCTGAATTGGCTCAACACAAGAGTTTCAGCGGCATCGATATGGCGAGAGGCATCGTTCTTGGGTGTCGGGATGACATCGGTCAGCAAGGAGGTTATGCCGACCAAGGCATGCAGCAGTGCCTTGTCTCTCAAATCGGAGCGGTATCGTTGGATGAGGGAGGCTTTGTGAAGATACGAGAAAACCGTGACGGGATATAGATGTAAAAAGAAATTTTCAAAGATGCCGTTCATGGCAGTCTCGTTGGGCAGGGATAGTCTAGAAACCCATACCGGTAAGCGTTCGTGCAATGGCAAAAAGGCTGGACAGGTAGATCACTTACGGTTCGACAACATTCGAGGATAAGCCTCCAGGTAGAACATGAGCATTGTCAGAATTCTGCTGAGCAGCTGCCAGAGATGGTGGATCGGAAGCATTCCAGGCGGGTTGGGCTGTCTCGGTGGGTGTAATGTTTAGGGCGCTCTGGTTGGAACCTGGGTAGGAACATTCAAGAGCGAGACGTCGACAGCGATCACACGAGGGTAGATTGCCGGTGCAGCGCATCTTCCTTCGCCGACATTCGCGACAGGCCTGCTGCACGCGTTGGCGAGGCAAATTGTTTGCTGGGTCGTTTTCGCCTGCTCGAGTTGGTTGGTAGGAGCATGGAAGACCCAGGCGATTGCAATTGTGGCACACATTTCGATGGCCATCACATCGAACTTTGCGAGCTCTGCACGTAGTGCAAGTCTTGCTACTTGATCTTGGGGACTGCAGCATTTGGCATAGCGACAATTGCGCTAAATCTTCTGCGGTAATATACAGTGCAGAGGAAGATTGGAATTCAACCGAATGTTGGAGCTTAACCTACTTTATTAGATTCTGTCAGACAATACAATTAGAAGATTCGACTGGAGCGATGCCCCTTTGGATGACAGTCATTTGGACTATTAAACTATTTAATGCGCGGGTTGGTGGCGAGACCAGCTAACCCAGTTGGGCATGAGCATCTAGAACCACTTAGTAGAATCTCAGTCCTTGAGGTATTCGACCTCGACCTTGGCTCCCTTGAGCTCAAAACCAGCTCGTTCCTCCGCCTGGAGATCAATCTTGGTACTCCTGAACTTCCGAGTCGCAATGTGGTTGTCGAACAGCCAGTCAATTTCCTCCAATGACCGACCAGCACAGTCAGGAACAACAAAGAACGCAAATATCAGAGAGAGTACCGCGATGGAGCCGAAAATGAAGCCCACCTTAGATCCCAGATTGGCATAAGGCGCGTTGAGAAGGTAGGGCATTGAAGTGGCCACGGCACACTGTACAGAAATGTTCAGCACACTAGCTGTCCGATAGGTCATGTCACGAGCCCGATTGTTGGGGATCTCCGCCGACAGGACGTGCGCAGCAGGAGCCCAGCCCAAAGAATATCCGAAGTTGAAAATCACCATGGTGGAAACGATACCAGACTTGATGGCCTTGTCAGGGTTCCGAGCGGTTCCAAGACCTCCCATGGTCATGAGCGCCGCTATCTGAACAACAGCACCAGCAAGAATCATTCGCCTGGATCACTCAAGTCAGAAAATGACAGATCACACAAGGGGAGCGTGTCGCACCTGCGTCCAACCCTGTCAAAAAGCGTCATCGCCACAAAGGCGGTAGCCACGTTGACTAGAGCAATAGTAACAGTGATGTTGAATGGATTCACTGTTCCAAGAGACTTCACATAAATTGCTCCGTAGAGAGAAGTAAATAGCTGGCCAGTTGCCTGCAAGAAGAAATTGCTGCCAACGACAATGCCCGTCCGCCGCCTGTGTCTGCTGCGGAAGATGTCGAGGAAAGTTCCTTGTTCCTGGCTAGCTTGTATTTTGTGGAGGATCATGACAAATTCGGCTTCGATGTCTTCGTCGCTGAATTTACCGTCTCGTAATTCATGAAGCACTCTCATAGCATCTTCAGGACGGTCTTTCAAGATAAGCCACCGCGGAGACTAACAACACGAGTAAGAGAAGAGTATTTGCCGTATTGCGAATGGTCGTCACTCACCTCAGGGATAAACCATATTAAGGCGGCCACCACAGATGGAACCACATAGAACAAGCCCAGGGGAATCTGCCACGCTGCGTTGCTGGAAAGCGAGCTAGTACCCCGAGCGATGCAGTTCACGATAAGACCTCCAGTCTGCATATGCGTCAGCGAGCAGTCTCAAATGTTTGCTGCGTAGCTTCTGACCATCAAACTAATCTGATAGGTGGCTACAATAAAACCCCGCGACGCCGGGGGGACCATTTCGGCTTGGAAGATGGGCACCACAGCAAGCTCCATTCCAATATAGATATCTGATTGTAGTCAGAAACGCCCAATCTGATTCCAGACTTCTGCAGAAACTTCAGCCGGCCACGTGGAATACACTCACAGTTCAAGACTCGAGATACCAGAATTTGGTCGGAAGTTTTCGATGTGACGACAACTGTTGCACACACCAGAGCCCATAGGCTCATGGTAAACATACACATTCGACGACCCCAGCGTTTGCTGACGTAGCTCCCGATAACAACACCTAGACACCAGCATGTTCAGCCTCGTCTCCATCTCTTCAGTAGTGTAATTCTCACCGGCAGCTTGTCCAAGGTAATTGAGTCCATTGAACCACGACAGCCACACACTTGGCAGGTACCATTCCTCCTTCTTAGGATCCCATTTCCCAAATTGCTTTGCGAACGATTCCATTGCTTGTGAGGCCGCGAAGCCCTGTTGGTCGAAGCCAAAGTTGAATTGAGAAAACATGATAAGGAGGACGGATAGCGTGAGCCGTTTGTTAAACGTCTCGCGCAAGGCGAGGTGCCCAAATCCCAACATGATGGCTGGGCGTGGTTGTTGTCAAGTCTTGTCTGTGCGACACAGGTAGGAGCTGGGTAGAGACTATGGCGAACTTATAAGGCCATGCTCGGCTTCAGGGACGCCTATCGTACCTTTTGCGGAGCTGACCCATGAGACTCAACGCCCCCGTAGTTTACTCCAAACTCGGTTGAGGCGGAGAATTTGCGCAAGGTATGGCTATACGGCTGTCGGTGGATATCGGGGGATGTCGGTGACAACGAATCTGTCGTGGGAGTCTGTGGAGAACCAAGTGAAGATCGTGTATCTTGGCCACATGGTAATGGTTATTTGGTTGGTGGCCTGCCACCCCGCGTGCCTGGATTGAATAGTATGGCGGCGGTCCCCAGCTCTGGGCTAACATCTTTATATCCCGGTAGCCTCGCACACCACATTGTAGGAACATAGCGTGCTTCTTCGTTTGAGCAACTCTGTTCAGCCAACGAATAAGGAGCCCGGGAAGTATTGTGCTTGTTTCTTCTGCGCGTTGAAAATTACGTATCGTCTCAGGTGAGGGCGGAAGGTAGATCGTTCACGGCTTTCTCTTGCTGGTGGACGATCCACGCTATGTCAGATTTGACTCGGTTAGCCGAAAGTGCCGAGACAATGAAGATTTCGAGAGCAAAGGACGGTACAAGCAAATGGCATGAGCGCAGAGAAACATCATCAATTGATTCGTGAGCCGCTATTCGTCCTGGGTAAATTGTGAAAGTCAGGTTTCAAACCCCGGCCTTTCGAGAACGGACTAGCGTAGTAACCACGGGCTCCTCGGCCAAAGAGCACCATTGTTGGCGTAAACATGAAGTTGACCAGCAGCGTATATTGTTTGATAACGACGTGGGTACAGGACACCGATAGCGGCATATCAAACGCGGTATCGATACGATTGTTACATGGCGTGAGAGAACGGACAGCTGCGAACACATTGACTGAGGTTGACCCATGCAATAGCATCAGCTCCTACAGATATTCCCTTACCTGCTCTTCGCTCCACTCCCAAAATTCATTTGAGATGCCGCTTCCAGATTCGTCTTTACTCTTGCCTGCTTCTGCGATGTCACTTCTCAAAGTGCCAATCTGTCCCCAAGGCATTAGCCAGGCTCCCGTATCTTTGGGCGTAATTTCAGGAGACAATCCGCCATATAATTCGGTATAGGCGCCATAGACAGGATGGTATTGAAGCGAGCGCATGAGAATTCGACCCCACCAGGGTACATGTCGAGGCATATCCGAGTTTAGGTTGCCTGGATTACCACTCTAGGATGGCAAACATTATCTCCTGTACAGCAAGCACTGAAGAGGGAAGCCTCACCACGGCAACGATGCCATCATCTTGGTATTTCTTTGCAATTTCCAAAGCATAAAGGACAACACCAGCCTTCGATGATCCGTACATGTATAAAGAATCATGTTGCTGGTCCTTGTCTTTCAGTTTGACCATCTCGACTCCTCCTGGCGGTGCAAAGAGGTACGCCGCAGACGAAGAAACAAACATGACTCTGACTGATCCTGCCGGAGATACCTTTGCTGCTGCTATCAACGCTGGTGTTAAAAGCTTCGTGAGCAGGAATGGTGCTAGACAATTCACGCCGAGCTGTAAATCCCAGCCTTGCTTTGTCTTCCAACCAGGTGGGGGAAGCAAGACTGTTGCATTATGCCAGAGCACGTGGAGGAAAGGTTCCTTGGACAAAAATTCTTCCGCTGCTGTCTTGACACTGTTCAGATCCTCAAGCTCAAGTTTGAGGTAGATCAGTTCACCCTTTGATTCTGGATATTTGGATTTGATTTCAGCATTCACGTCGGCCGCTCGCACAGGGTTTCTGCTTGCGGTGTAAACCTTTGCGTTCTTTGCGAAGAGAATCCGACTAAGTTCCTTGCCTACTCCGCCTGTTGTGCCTGTAATGATGAATACCTGGGAGCCGCTTCCTTCAATATGGTCATGGGATTACTAGTAGTTGGTAAAAACCCACCTTCCCAATCTGATCACCAAGCTCTTTCTCAGTAAATTTAGGTCGGGCCGGCCACGATTCCTTGAAAAATTGGTACCAAGTCATCACGTCGCAAGGCTGTAGATGCGTGTCAAAGAGTCGGGCGTCTGGCTATGGTGTTGCTTCAAACAATCTACTCGAGGTTCTAGACTTTCGTGCTCTATTAGAGTTCGGCGAACAGATATGTTGCGACAAAAGCAAATGGACAATGAGGGGAGACATATAAGTTCAAGAGAAAAGGGTTGATCTGTAAGTGACGACACGTTGATAAGTCCAGGGCTGGTGGTATCATATAACCCCGGTTCGATTGGGGTGTCGAGGCATTGTTATTCGTGGATCCTCGGCCGAGGAGGCCTAATGATGGTCGATAGGTTTTTAGGCTGCCTGCCCGTTTTCCGAACCAGCGAATAGTATTATTGCCGGTGTCATTGCCATGCATCAAACCTGCTCCCCTTTCTGGACGTCACCAGTCGATACATCCCATAAGCCAAAACCTGCACTCCAAGGTGATACATTATCAAAATCCCACGCTTCTAGGGGTGGAAGCCAACCTGGTTCGGATAAATTGAAATCCTCGAACGACAATCGGTACGACCCATTCGGAATTTCACCAGAAGGGAAACCTTTGGGACAGTATTGAGAGCATTGAGAGCCATCCAGGACACTGATCTCCTCAGTTGGGACATGTGTAGAGGTTGGAGAGAGCGGAGGTTTCTGGGTACAGTTTCTGTTAATGATCACAGGGCCAAAGAATGGTATGGTGAGCCGGAGCTTGTCGTTGGTATCATTACTCTGAGTGCAGTTCGTGGGCTTGAACAAAGCCTCCATTACTTCCACACCTTGGCGAGCCATGAATTCTCTGGGGCCGCGTGACGCTGTTCGCATTGACTCAATGACCTCGGAGACTAGATGGCTGTCGTTTTCGCTATGTTTTGTGTCTGCGCATTGTTGCGTAGATCCAACTTGATTCAGGATCAAGGTGACTGCGGCGATAACTGTGCTGAAGTCTACTATTCGAGCGGAACCTTGAGTGTTGTTCGTATCTCTCAAAGCGAGGTAGCGTTTGAGCAGCTCTCGCGCGGCATGCAAACAAGTCGCTCTGCTGTATTCAAATTTTCCGTCGGTAAAAGCTGGCAACATCCACGGAATATGCAAGAATAAAGTTAGCGAATAGAACCAGATCTGGTTCACGATGGCCTTGTAGATACCCTCACTCTCCGCCGATGGTAGCATGACGGAGAAATTAGGTATTTTGCAGAGAACGTTCCCCATCACTCTTGCAACTTTTTCAAGCTTTTCGTCAATTTCTAAGGTGGCGGTATAGCTCTGTGGAGGTTCCTTTTGATTTCGCGCGGCAACATAGCCTGCGATGAGACATAGCTTGCGCTCAAAGACATCATGGGGGTCCTGTATGGGTACCATGTCGCAGTCATCCCCGAAGCAATCATTTCCAACCCCACAAGGTAGTCCGACAATGGGTGCTAGATAGTGATCTACCATAACGGCCTTGACCCACATGATCGATCTCGCTCTCTGGGAGGCGTCGTCGAGATCGGGTTTGCGCGCCAGTGCCAAGTAGCTCTTCTGTAGTCCTAGGAATTGAGCCACATTTAAGCAGCGTCGCGCCGAAAGCCAAGCTCTGCGTAAGTTTCCATCGTTGATATAGAACAGAGTTTGCAACAAAAGGCACTCCAGACCTTCCATTGTGCAGGCGAAGTCATCTTTCGACGTAACGAGATCTGTTACATTGTGCAGATACTTCTGAAGGACAGACTGGAGGGGAGAGCCGAAATGTAGTCTTGCTGTGTTGAATTCTGGCGGTAACTGTTGGATGAAGATGGCGACTATCATCAGAGTTCGGGCGATGACTAGTGGGGAGGATCTGCAAATGGCGATGACATCAAGAGTAGGTGGTACCGTTCTGTTCGGGACTGGATATAGAACCCTTCCCAGCCCCCAGGCGTTCGTAGCAGCACTGATCAGGTTGGCGTCTTCTTGAGATGGCAAAAGTGTACTGAGGAGAAGACATATCTTCTGGCCTTCGGCATCTTGAGACACGGAGGTATGCTCACGCTCCTTCGGATTGGCGCGTACTTGGTGTCCAAAAACCGAGTTATCGAATAACGACATGAGAGGCGGAAGACTGTGGGCCTCAATAGGAGTTGTGATTGCACCATCGAAGGAGGCTTCACTTAGGAGAGCCTCGGAGGCATTTGGGTCAGCATCTGTTAAGCGCTGCAAGAGTGACTCGACACGGCGTAGTCTTGCGCTCAACTGTACACTTTGGGAGTTGGTGGTCTCGTCTGAGTCCTGCCATTTCTCGCATTTGATGTCTCGAGCCGCGCAGGTGGTACATCTTTCGGAGCTGTTGACGGTGAGATCACATCGAATCTTTCGCCTTCTGCCTGAGGTTCATCAGCAGCATCGACAAGACCGGACAGTGCCAAGACTTACACTCGATACAGCTATTGACCGCCCGTCGAATCCTCTTCCGAGGGGGCTCCATGTGGAATGATGCTAAGGATGATAAGGGCGTCTGTTCAACTACGCGCGTCGAATGATGAGAAACTTTCACGCCATCGCCTCTTCACGTGACCAAACTCTGCATACTAAGACATTCTGATCGACCGTATTATATGCGGCCAATCAGTGCTCATGCCGTGCATGCCCCACCCGGGCCGCAATCGCCGACGCATGCCAGTGCGCCTCTCCGCTCTCTCCCTTGTCTCCCACTCCATCCCCCAGCCTCAACGCCATTAAACTCCCATTTCTCCTCAGTTTTCCGATGTAACGATAGCATTGTTCTCATCCATCCATCGCAGATCCCCGGTTTACTGGCAAGCAATGCTAGGTGTGAGCTTGGCTTCCTTCTAGTTCTCGAATCATGTGCCTGTTCTAGGTGATCGCTCGACCTTTTGACCTCTTGAGCATCCTCCCTCTTGGCCTCTCTTGAAGCTTCCAGATTTCGGTGCCTCGGGCTAGCTTCTCGCGATAGGATGGTCGAGTTCCAAGAACCTGATGAGCAACACCCGCTTCTGCGCCAACGGTCAAATTCGGCTCACGTTGATAACAAAGGTCAGTAGTCTTTTCCCACTTTAGGTTTTTGCCCTCGTGGCTTGCCATCGCATGCACCTCGATACCTCGTATCAACGGCAGATAAGTCGATTCATCCAGACCACCCTGGCATCTATTAGCCTCGGATTGTTTTGCTACTGGTAACAAGCTTCGCTACCACCTGGAGGGGTCAGAGCATGGACTGATGAAAGTCGATCACTTGCTCTTATCATCCTTTTGATAGCTACAAGATCGGTGCGGCTTGCTTTATCAACCGACCACATCCCTTCCCTGTCTATTGCTCGCTCTTATCCTTCGCCATCTAGTCGTTCAACGACCCCCAAATATATTATTTGATTCAATATCAAAACCAAAGGGGCGACAATGGACATGGACAAGGACATCGAGACGCGGAAAGATCCCGCCGCGCTTATTGCCACTGCCTCCCTCGACGACATCAATGCTGAAGCTCGTGTTGCTGCAGATGAGGAACATGGACATTCTTTCTGGGAAGCTTTCAAGCTCTACCCGAGCGCCGTCGGGTGGTCAATGTTTTTCTCCATCGGAGTCATCATGTGAGCATTTTCACCAAAACATCTTCATTGACTAGGACACGTCGATAACAGCATACAGGTGCGCTTTTGATCCCCAGCTCCTCGGTCAGCTCTACGCAACTCCGGCCTTTCAACGAGACTTTGGCTATCTCTACGACGGCAGCTACATTGTTAAGGCTCCGTGGCAGACTGGCCTGAGCATGGGGTCGCCCATCGGTCAAGTGGTTGGAGCTTTCTTCGCCGCGTATCCTATGGAATGGTTTGGCCGCAAGAAAACTTTCGGCGCCTGTGTCCTCCTCACCACGGGCTTCGTCTTCATTCAATTCTTTGCACGATCCCTGCCGGTGCTGCTGGTTGGCGAACTTCTGGGCGGCTTGGTTCTGGGCAGTTACGCTGTCATTGCGCCGGCATATGCCTCTGAAGTTTGTCCTTTGGCATTACGAGGAGTGTTGACATCGTTTATCAACATCAGCTTCGTCACAGGTCAGCTTATCGCCAACGGTGTCATCGCCGGAACTCATAATATGGAGAGCCACTGGGCCTATAGCGCACCGTTCGCTGTACAATGGGTGTGGCCCCTTGTTATCTTGATCGGACTCCCATTTGCCCCCGAAAGGTGAGATTTCAGTGGAGCATTTAATCCGAGAAAACCTTTTACTAACGTCAAGGCCAGTCCATGGTGGCTCCAGAGACAAGGCCGAATTGAAGAGGCCGAGCACGCACTGAAACGACTCGCTTCTCGCAACGTCGATGTGCGCCCAACGCTTGCCATGATCATCGAAACCGACCGCCTCGAGCGCGAAATTGAGTCTGGCTCGACCTACCTCGACTGCTTCAAGAAGATCAACATCCGCCGCACTGAGATCGCCGTCGGCGTCTACACCATCCAGGTACTTTCGGGAATCTATCTGGTCGGCTACGCGACCTATTTCTTCACGCTGGCGGGACTCCCTGATGACCAGGCCTTCAACATGGGTGTAGGCTTCCTGGCCATTGGATTTGTGGGCACGTGCATTTCATGGATCCTGTTGGTCTACTTTGGTCGTCGGACAATCTACAACACCGGCCTTGCATTCCTGGCGCTTCTTCAATTCATCATCGCCATTCTCGACTGCGCGCCCAATTACGACAACAGACCTTCCATCTCCTGGGCGCAGAGCGTGTTGATGTTGATTTGGAACTTTGTCTACGACTTGTCGATCGGGCCGGTCTGTTTCGTGCTGCTATGTGAGGTCTCGGCAACGAGAGTTCGTGGCAAAACGATTGCGATCGCGACAGCTGTACAAGCCACCGCTGGTATTGTCATGACAGTCGCTATTCCATGTGAGTTTTTCCAAATTTCCAAACTACTCTGCTTGTGGAGAACGTCATGACTGATATATCGGATCCCCACCACAGACATGATCAACCCGGACCAAGCCAACATGCGCGGCAAGTTGGGCTTTTTCTTCGGCGGCCTCGCGGCCCTGTGTCTCCTATGGTCCTACTTCCGTGTTCCTGAACTGTGAGTTCCCCCTCCACCAACATGACCCCTACTACCACATTCCCTTTCGACAAAAGGCACCTCAGAACGCCTGCTAACTTCCGTACAGCAAAGGGCGAACATACCAAGAAGTCGACATCATGTTCGAGCGCAACATCAAGACAAAGGAATTCAAGCATTACGTGGTCAATTAGAATCGAAGCGGAGATCCGGACGTACAAGTTCTGCGTGTGACAGCGGACGGAAGCGGGGAAAGGATTTGCATATATATATCTGCGTGGTGGATTCGAGACGAAGAACCTCCTTGCCATATCACACTGTTTCAAGTTTTGGAAATGATATTTATGATGAATGGTATCAGATGACCGGTAATTGATGAGATGAAGAGGCAATGTACAGCATCTAACGTAGGTTAGCTCCTGACCCATGGCCTAACAACACCATTATGCCATTGCCGCACTGAAATGTCATTTCCCGTACCCCCCAACATATATTCTCCCAGAGAAAATAACAAAAACTCTGCCATGACACCCAGTTGAAATAGGGATCATGGTGAGCGAAAACCCCATCGGAGGGATTTTTCCCTGTGAATCGGTCGGTCGGTAGGAGGGAATCGATCTCGTCGTCGTCGGTGTATCGTGGGACGAAATTATTTATTCGTCGTTGTCGTCGTCGGTCATCTGGGGGTTCGAACGGAGGGTATCCATTGCAAAATCCAATCAAGCTGGCACGCCTTCTGGTGATAATGGGTATCACCAGTTTGATCCAAACCAGTGATTGAATTGCGGTAGAATTTTGGAGGGTTGGAAATATAAATACGAGAAAGGTGCGGCAGTAGAGAAGGGAAGAGAGGGGCATGTGACCTTGGTTACGGTAGCGATGTATACTGTGGTATCTCTGGGAGGGCATTGCAAACTATCACTGAACTATCTGGTTGTGCCTGTAGAACGCGTGTAGCGACTCAGTACAATATGCGACCGCGGTGTGATTTGAGTTCGTGATAGAGCTCCCGTTCAAAGAAATGCCAGCCCGCAGTCTCAGCAGATCAACGAAAGGACCCAACACAGCGGAAGGAGAGCCTGGAATGGGGTTGGTTCCATTTTCTCGTCTCAGCTTTTCATTTTTGTGCCTGCGTGCCTCCGTCTCAAGGCCGAAGGGGGAAAGGGCAAGGTCTACCTACACCAACCATTCGCCCCGATAGAAGCCTCACAGGGCTTGAGATGATTCCTTTTCAGCAAAAACACCCCGAATAACGCCGGCCTGGTATCGTTGATCTCGTAACCCATCATACACTTCGACGCTGTATCGGCCCCGAGCAAAAAGAAGCAAGAGGGGCTGATACTTCTTTTCGACGCTTCGCGGAAATTAAAGATTTTTTCAATCCAGATCCATACCACCCTCTTCGACCTCCGTGCCACCTCCAACCAGCATCTTCACCTTCCTCTTGGTCCGCAGCCTCTCCTCGCCCATAACACGGCTCTTCTGGAGTTCGACCTCGGCCTTGACGGTCTCAACCGCCGCATCCATCTCCTCCTTTGCAGCACGCATATCCATCAACTCTTTCTGAATCAAATGCTCGCCCTCCAGCACGACCTTGATGTCGCGCCTGCGTCTAGCGTCTCTCTGTGCCTTGCCACTCAACCGCCGTCTTGTAAGTACCTTCTCTCTGCGAGCTCTGATCTCTTCGACTCTCTCCATGGCCTTCATGGTCGCGGCCACGAGGTTCCGGTCGTATTTGACGGGTGCATTCCGTCTCTTGGCGAACTGTGATAGCAGTAGGTTTTGGTCCACGATCATTTCCTTGCCGCGCAGCATGCGGGAAGTCTTTGTCCATTTGAGCTTGCGCGGCTGTCGCTTCATCTTAAAGTTCTTATGGCATTTGGAGCGGCAGAAGCGGAAGGTTTTGGCGTCATTGCGCACAAACGTGATGCCTTTGGAGGGGTAGATCGGGCGGGAACATAGGTGACAGGGCTCGATCCTGGGAGAAAAATGTTAGATGGTATTGTTTCCGGGAAGCTGTCCGCTCCATATAAGAAAAGTGACAAACCTCATGGTTGCGGTTGGTTATTTTCAAATCCAGGCTTCCGTGGCGGAGTGCCTCTCCAGCCGAAGAGAGATTCTTCTGAAAATTTGGGGACGCAAGACTGAACGAGTCAAACTCGTTCCGAACGGGGTTTCCTGTCGAGCTTTTGGACAGCGAGATCGTTGTAGTTGTGCAGGGATTCACGAAATCGTTACCCTAGTCACTTTCAGCAACGCCGTTGAAGAGTTCCAAACTTGTCTCTAGATTGTCACATTTGTGCAAAAAATTGTTGCGCAGTTGGAGAAAATGGAGGCCCGCAAGCTCGTTACGTTGATTGGGCAATTACCCAGATCACTTACCTAAGAAGGTCAGACGAACGTCCATGCACGTGATACGCTCGCGTGCTGTGCTTCACGATGTATGTGGGTATACTTGTACAACAAGACCTCAGACCGTCACTATCCTTGGCCTAATGCCCGAGTCTTTCGTGATCAGCGTGTTTAAGAATGGGGACATCCATGACGGTGATCTGACTAGAGTGAGGACGTTGCTGACATGATATCTCAGGGCGGCGGCCACAGTGGCCGACGACCACTCGGGCCGCAACCACTTGAACGGCCAATTTCGCCGGATTCATCTTCTGATGTCCATTGAGGAGTCGCCTATAAGTATCTTGGATATGACCACATTCGGTCTCAAACAACACAAGGTTCTGTTCATTCCTCATATCTGAAATCCTCGACATTATACCCCATCTTTTAGCACCCAAAACCATCATGTCTACCAAGCAAACCATTACCCTCGTCACTGGTGCCAACAGGGGTATCGGCCTGGCTGTGGCGCAAATACTTGCCAGACAACATGGACACCACGTCATCATCGGCTCGAGACAACTGGCAGCAGGGCAAAAAGTCGCGGATGCTCTGAAGGCCGAGGGGTACAACGCATCCGCTGTCGCTCTTGACGTTCACACAGACGAATCCATCGCTTCGGCCGTGAGCTGGATCGAGCGCGAGTTTGGTGTGCTGGACGTGCTGATCAACAATGCGGGAATCCTGATCGACTATGTGCCCGGTCTCACCGACTCGTCCAAGGACTTGACAACTCGAGAACTGTTCACACAGACCTTCAACACCAACGTTATCGGCGTAGGGTGCCTAACCGAGGCTCTTCTGCCTTTGCTTCGCAAGTCCGACCTTCCTCGCCTCATCTTCGTCTCGTCGCTCATGGGATCACTCAAAGAGGCCACCAACAAGTCAACCATGTTTTATAAAATCGATTACAAGGTGTATGATAGCAGCAAGGCGGCGCTGAATATGTTGATGCTCAATTATGCCAGGATCTTCGAGGATACAGACGCTATGGTGAATTCTGTGTGTCCTGGACTGGTGAGCACCGACTTGACCAAGCACTTGATGGGAGAGTCGCCGGAGGTAGGGGCGAAGCGGATCGTGGAATTGGCAATCGCTGAGAAGGGAGGGCCAACTGCAACATTCTCAAACAGGGAAGGACTCGTCGCTTGGTAGGACCTGAGCTCTCTTTGCACGTCAGGGGTGAATGTAGACATACAACATGGCGCTCACTCAAATCATGGTGACGACTAAGTTCAGCAGAGAACCAAGATTGTCGACTCCAGCGTTCCAAATATCTAATTTCCGTGCATTGGCTGGCGTATAATCTGACCGTTGCAGATCAACGAGATCGCCCAAAGTAACAACACCACTCAAGAGCAGCATGCGGTTCGCTTCGTACTCGTATTCCCAGGCGGATCGAGTCGGCGCTTCCCACAGGGATTTGGGCGCAGGGAGTGGAAGACATCTGCACTTCTGGGTAGGGTCACAGGGGAGACCGGTCCTGACACAGATAGCACAACCCATGAGAAGCCACAAACACGAGAGCCTGTTCGATGCAATTATTCAGTCGAGCGCTCGATTTCGAAGAGAAAAGCACAATACCAGAGGGCATTACCTGCGGCGAGATTCGGCAAAGATCCAGTCCTCCCACGACGGACTTGGAGCAGAAAGTTCGTGATCGGGGGCACAACCACGAGAAAGAACCTTGCAATTAGAGTAAATTTTCTGTCAGAAGTGAGTTAAATGTGCCTAGCGAGGTGAAATTCAACTTACCCAAAGAGTACGGAGCAAGTCTTGACCGTTTCCTTCATTTTCTGGCGCATAATCAATGACGCACATAATGAGATACATCAGACAAGCTTGCGAGGCGGAAAGACTCTCATACTTGGACATTTGTGGAACCTTTGCAGAAGTCAGCGACCCAGAAATCATATTTGAAGGAAAATAGGCACAAACAGTATCGGAAAGATGTTTGTACTCGGCTTCGATAATCTGCCACAGAAACTGCTTTGTATCAGGAGTCCTCGAAACAAACATCTGTGCGATGCCCATACACTTCGAAATGGCTGGAGGCAGGGCGATAGCTTCTGCTGACGAATATGGAGGCAGCTGAGATCGTGGGTGGATGAACCAAGGAAATGTCTCCCTTCGGAGCATCATGATGGGAAACGCTCGCCACGACTGTATGATCAGGTCTGCGCTTCGTTGGGCATGATAGCGTTCGCATGATGAATGATTCACCAGGTCAAGGGTCGGCTTCGCTTTCACTCGCGAGGTTCCAGTTACTACATCGAGGGAAATGCAATGCCTCGCCCACGAGCACCAATCTGTGTCAAGGCACATCTTCTCAACCTGTGCCCTATAAGAGTCTGTTGCAGATTCAACTGGATTAAGGGCGTAATTATTCGACTCGAATGGCTCGTCAAACGTAAACAGCTCGGAGAACGAAGGTGAGCATAGATTCCAGTCAGGCACTTGAAGCGCAAGATCACTTGCGAATGGAAGTTGGAAGCCTTCAGTACTGGCATCGTAAGATGGAGCGTAATCCAATGAAGACTGTAGAGTGGTTGTAGATCTTTGGCGTTTTGTCCCTGTTGTTGCGCCCCTGGTCTGGGCTGAGCGGAGGGACATATCGGATGTCGATCGCCTTCCTGCTGATGAAAGCGTTTCGTATGAACATTCAAGACCTTTCTTTGCACAACGCAAACAAGGTGATTCAAAGTTGCATTTGACTTTGGCAGCGTTACAAGTACGGCACGATCGTGGCCGGGTGCGCGTGCGAGTGGCACAGTAGCGACGATGACGTTCACAGGCAGCTTCTTTTCTTAAGGTCAGACTTGATCTCGATGAGAGAAGGCTAATTCAATTTTCCTACCTTTATTGAAAGGTTTGTTGCATAGGGAACAGAAGTGTATTTCAGTGATCGACGCGGTATCGTGATGGCTGGTGCCCCCCTCCATTGCCAGAAGACCTCGACGGCGCTAGCGTCTGTGGTTAGAAATCTTTAGGACCTTCAAGTTGTGTTTGGAAAGAACTTGAAGCAGGAATGGGTTTGACTAATGGGTCGGAGAAGGCTTCTATGAAGCCTCCGGACATAGCACGGACGAAGAAGGCCAGAGCCGCGAAAATGAAACGCAAGTCGCGAAAGTATCGTAACGGCCAATTTGGCCGACCGAGAGTTTGGCCTTGGCCATGAATAGTTCCCTACCTCTGACATCAGGATATATAAGCAGAAAAGGCTGTGGCTGGTGGGTTCGCTTGCACACTGGCAGTTGTAACTGTCTCCTTCAACTGTAGTGGTAGCAGGTGGATGAGGCACCAAAACTAAGTGTTGCTTCATTTTCAGAAGGATGTTTTGTAGGGACAATTTTCAGGGTTTCGATTGATGGGGCTTGGCGCGTGGCATTCGCATCCGTCGCAGTCGTAGGTAGCAACACTCTCATTTCATTGAACTTCATCTTGCAAATTCCTGATACTCCATACACTCCAATGAACCCGTCCTCCTCCAAAGACGCACTGGTACATGCCTACCGACACCTCTATCGGGCATCCTTGCGCGCTGTCAAGTACTCCGCACCTGCACGTTTCCAATTACGCGACGTACTACGCAAGTCCTTCCGCACCTCCCAAGCCTCGAACTTCAACCCCAGACGTGTACAAAATACGATCAAATTTCTCCAGAATGCAGCGAATTATACTGGATTTGAGCATCACATTGTGAAAAATGTGGCCTACATGCAATGGTGGAAGAGGCAAAAATTGGACAAGAAGCTCAAGCACAATATACGGGACACCAATACCGCAGCAGCTAGCGAGTCAAGAAAACAGATGCAGCATCAATTCCATGCGACGTTGCTCATGTTGAACGAGAGCTTGGATATATGTCTGGCAGCATGAAGGCAAAACCCGGCTGCCCACGGATCTCCGCTTTCATATTCCTGTGATTGAAATCGCTCAGTCATTTCGTGATTCTATGTCTACGGGCATCTGAAAAAATTATGTAAGAGATGAAAAGAGTCGCCCAAAACACTGTATCATCTAGCACGAGAGCCATTCGTCTGCGTCTTCGTCAACTCCAAGCCACCCAAGGAGGTTGAAGTGTTCACTCGGTCGATATCAAACGGACTAGCGTTGTAGTCCGCTGCCTCACTGAGACTGCCAGTTTTCGATTTGACCCGGGCCAAAGATGCTCGGTCGTCTCCATCCGACCCAAACGAATTTCTGCTGGCCTTCAGAGGTTCAAATTGGCGTCCAGAAGCCTCCAATTCTTTCTCCGAATCAGAGCCGGAGGCGTCGGTACTCGATTGTCGTGTCGTCTTTTCCTCCCGAACCAGCTGAGTCTGGATTACCTTAGCACGGAGTTCGGCCATGACTGCCTCCGCTTGTGCAGCATACACGCAGCGTGCCCGAATCCTGGCTCCATACTTGTAAAAGATGAAGGGAAATGGAACACACACCAGAGCGGCGAATGCTGGTATCGAAGAGGCCCAATGGATTCCCAGCGCGTCGTACATATCTGGTGTGAAGAGGGGGAACGCTGCTCCGAACAGTGATCGGAGTAACGTATTGGCCGCCAAGACAGATGCTGCGAAGATGGTATATGAGTCGACAAGATAGTTCGTGACAGCCAGGAAGACGACACAAAAGCCAAATCCGAATGGGACACCTGCTAGCACCGGCGAAATCCAGTGTATAGACGTATAATTTGTCCAGGCGAACCAGAACAACCCGATGGGGATAGCAACAGCTCCGTAAAATGACGGTGGTAGCCGGTCCTCAGCAGTCGCAATGCCGCCATTCTTTGCTGCTGCCTCCGCATACCATTTATTGGTCCAAGTGGCGAATACAATTCCAAGAAACATGCCCAGAGCAACCCCGAGAAATGGAAGTCCGCCAACGCCTTCCGACCAGCCGCGATGCTTTTGAAAGACGATGGGATATGCACCAAAAAGGAGGTAGAGTGTGCCTATACCCGTCAGCAAACCCAGCAAATTTGAGCGCGATAAACATACCATAGATGATAGCAATGTACAGGGACAACAGAAGAACGATGGGTTCTTTGAAAAGTAGGATCCAAGGTCGAATCAGTGCGGTGGGCAGAAGCGTCCTCATGGAAGGCCGACCTTTCGCCTTGTCGGCCTCCAGAATATATACCTTACCTGTCATGGCTGAAAGCTTTGCGACTCTCTTCCGCAGAATGACCGGCGCATACGTCTCAGGCACAAAACAGGTACCCGTGATCCACATAACACCATTGAAAATTGCTAGCATGCCCATCACCCATCTCCATCCCTGGTTTTCAGAGAGGAAGCCGGCACAGAAGGGGCCCAGCGTAGGGCCCATGCACGGTGCGAGTGAAAAAATGGCCATGGCAGGGCCTCGTTCTTTGGCCTGAAAACAATCGGCAATCACGCCACCAGCGTTGGTGAAGGGGGAGGAACCAAATGCTCCGGCAAAGAATCGCAGCACAAGCAGAGTACCGATATTGTTTGCTCCTGCGCAACCAGCAGAAAATGCAGTGAAGCCGCAGAAGCTGATGAAAAAGATGACTTGTCGTCCATATAATTCTGAAAGAGGTGCCCACAGGATCGGGCCAAGGGCGAAACCGAGGACGAACAGAGAGATTCCAGCTGTAATCAACTCAGTGCTAGCTCCCAAATCGAAAATGAGTTCTCGAAGTGTTCCTGATTGTCCAGTGTTAGTGCGGATAATACGAATGCTTCAGATCTATGATCTATCAACATACCACTGAACGCGCTAGACGCAAAGGCGGATGCCAACATTTCGACAGCCACGATTAGACTGATACGCCATCTACTCGACTTTGACCAGGTGAAAGGGTTGCCAACGTCGTTTTCGATATAGGTCACGATGTAAGGATCTTCCTTCGTGCCCGATCCGGGGTACGAGTAGTTCAAGACTTCATCTGTGATTCGTGCTTGGTCGACGACAAGCCGGAAAAGGGAAAGATGTCGAGGTCCTGCATCGTCTTGAACCTCTTTGCTAGCCATCTTTACGGGCGGCGTCGAAAATTTCGGAACAAAATTCGTCTATTCGCGATTGACCTGCGACTCTGGCGTCTATATAAATGAAATTGTATGTGACGGCAGCAGTGAAGCCTGGTTGCATCATGCCAGCCCAAAGGCCATGGGGCATATCCATCCGTTAGCCGTCGCCCAAACAATTTGTCCGGTTCCACCATTCATGCTGGTTCAAGGTTGAGGAGCAACCCAACCGTCGACATGGCAGATGCCACGAGACAACCGTGTGGTTCAGTGGATATCGGCGTAGCCGTCAGGACCACACTATATCGATGGAGTTCTTATCAAAAGATCTGGTCCACCTCAAACTCTCTTTTTCTTGGTTTCGGCCGCAACAGCAGGTGGCCAGACAGCAGTCCAGAAACGCAACCATCCAAATTGCATGTGGCTTGCTGCTCGGCAGGTGAGTGCCGAACCCTATCTTGATTTTTGAAGAAGCCTTGCTTTGTCAGTCTATCCTCAGCTGTTTAAATCAGCCAACCCCTGTATCCTGTACCTGACAAGTCGGGGCCCTATTTCTCGGAAGCTACACATCATGGCGTGTTGGAGTTATCGGAAGGCCATTCCTACACGATACAGTGCTGAACGGATCAAGCATCGACTTGTTTCATCTAAGTAAACGATAAGAGGCACGAAGTGGATTTCTGTTGAAGATCTCCAGATGTCCGAGGTGGTACCAGTACTTGTAGCTATGAGAGATTATTGAACCTGGCACGCCACCCATTTCAAATTTTACTCACGTTGGCTAAAACCGACCAATGACTGGGGCTACTTTGGCTCAGAGCCTCGTGTACCTCGGTTCAAAAATTTTGCATATCCTACCGGAAATCATGGTCCGAGATCCACAGCCTTGCATGTCTTCGTCGCCCCCTTCGCGTCTTGTCGCCCCTTTTTGCGCCGTCTGGGGGCACACGTTGGATTCTATGGTAGTTTCGAATTACCGATTCATTTCCGACAGATAAAGCTGATAGTGCAGGACCTTCCTCTACGACCTTGACAACCATACGCTAGCAGCTATGCAGTAGTAGTGGGGGTTGGCTATCTCGTGCTCACGGGATGCAGGAGGGACTATTCTAAAGACCAGGAATCGGCATGAGAAGGCTCAACCTACGCCAGAACCCTCTAGTGAGAGAAAAGGAAAGAGGAGGGGATAGGGGAAGGGAAGCGGCACGAAGAAGGGTGCCGAATTTGGCATTCACTAGCAATTCGTCATGCCCTGAGACACCACCGAGCAGGGTGTTGGAGGCTACATGTCCTATCCTTAGCAGGGGCTGTCGACGGCGTATACGAGTAGTTACTCCTATTCCTGTGGGATGATTGGGAGCGTGAGGAAATTCTCATGCTGATGACCGATGTGAAGCTCATTGTAACCAAGCAGCTTCTCCCGGGGTCTATCCTCTGGATGATCGTGTCCAAAGATTCCAACATTCTCACTGTCCGTTCCGGAAACTTGAAGTTCCAGCGTCTCGCCTGGCTCGAGAACCACGCTGGTTGGCCAGATCTCGACGTCGACGGTGTAAACTTCACCAGCAATCACCTCCTGAACCTCGGTCGAATAGTAGTTCCTTTCTGGCATGATTGCACTTAGTGGCCCAGGGCTGCTGACGGTCTTCCTCAGCGAAACTCGCAGCCAGCCTCGAACCACGGGCACTGCATCTCCCGTGGCTCCGGTGTAGAAGATTTCTTGATTGGTAGTGTCGTAGTGTCGAAGAGTGACAAACAAGTCGATCTCGGTTGGTGTTGAGCCATTGAGAGGACTAGCCGCCACTGAAAGTCGAACCGATGGATGGCCGGTGATCTCAGTCTCCTTCTCAGCCGGCTTTGTCCTGAAACGAACACTGGATTTCGGGTCCAGAACTTCCCATTTCATCACGGCTTCCTTCGAAGGCTTATCTAGGTCCAGAGTGGCATCCGAGTGTAGGTGATAGTTCGTATACTTGGTCCTCGCCAACGGCCACTCCTGTTCCATCCTTCGAGGAAATGTCCTCCGTTCCGCCTCGGGATTGCTATATCCAGGGTTTCCCCGTCGAATACACATATTCACTGGAGCCACCTTACCAGGCACCAGCCATCCTTCTCGGTCCTCCCCTTTCAAACAGGCATCCAGGAACGACCGCTGAAGCTCAACGGATTCGTCGTAAAAGAACGGCAAATCGTGTCGCCCAGTTAGGAAGTACAAGTATTTGAATTGCGAGCTGGCTCCGAGATATCCCAGCACACTACCGCGGAGGTGCAAGTGAATGGCGCCCCAGTTCACGCCGCTCAAGAGCGGCACCTGCACCTTTGAGAGATCGAAGTCTCTTTCTCGATAGTAGGGTTCGTCCCGAAAGCGATACCGGGCAGCATCTTCGTGCTGGTCAGCTCGATTCGCCGCGAGTTCTTCAGGCGTAAGGCTCCCTTCAAGAGTGTCCGGTCCCCAGTTACGCTCCGCTTTGCCGGCCAAACCATATTGACTTGATGCTACTTGTCTGTTATATACGTACTCTGTCTAGGTCAGCAGTTGCCTCTGTCAGGCAGTGGCAGGCAAAAGAGAAAGCGTACTAATAAACCTGTTCGACATAATCCCTCCATGTCTAGCGCGGTCTCGGTAATAGTCGGTCATTCCTGCATCCGTCAACATCTGCTTTGTTATAACAGGAATAAGGGCTCAATATACCCTCCCAAGGAACGATACACGATAGTCCTCGCGGCTGAAGAGCCGCCACTGACCATTGACTTGCTGCGTAGTAGCTAATCCCAAGAAGACCAATCTTACCATTACTCCAAGGTTGATCTGCAGCCCATTCGATCAAGTCGGCAAATCCATCCCACACGGTCGGTCCCAGAGAATCGAGCTTGCCAGGGCTGTTCCCGGTGCCTCGCTCGTCTGCTCGAACGACGGCATAACCTTGTGAGGTCCAATATCCGGGATCTGGCACCTCCCACGCAGAGTGAGGCGATTTTTGCTTAGGGTTGACGAGGGAAAAGGACTCTTCGTGAAATTGATGGTATGGAATGTCCTTCCCGTACGGGCCGCAGGTCACGAGCACGGGATACCGTCCGTCTGATTTCGGACGATAGATGTTCGCGCGAAGAAGCAGCGGGTCGTTTGCGGTGTTGGGTTTTGCGGTTCGCAATGGCACGTCCACGTCGGATTCCACTAGGTAATCAAAGCTGGTGCTGTCGGTACGGTGAAGGTTCTTCAGAGCAAGAGGCATGTTGGTGTAACGTATTACTAGGGGATGTAGTCACGGATTCAGCAAGGACCGGATCAACAACACCTGTTCTCGCCTCCGGTAAAATCTTTTCGCTACATCTGATGTTATATACTCGCTAGGTCAGCTCTTTTTGTTGACTTACATAATTCCTTTCGCTAGGCCGGTGCTAGTGATCGTGCTTCGTATCATTGCATGTTGAAAAGTAGTTCAGTGGCGGGTTTGATACCGTGGGGCACCTTGCAGGCCAGGCTCGGGATGTAATACAACTGGGACGGGTAATGGACCCCCACCTCGGAAACCCATTCCGTTGGATATGTGAGAAAGACGTACCATAGACATCTATCAATTAGGTTGTTTTACCATCGCTGGACGGCAGCCTTGTTGGCGGGTCAAAATGTGTGCTTTCCAGGCCAAGGAGCGAAGATTAGGAGCGTGCAGTCTGGGGTGTCAAAGCCCATATTTTGTTATTATTCTCTTGTACCTACTTTCACCGCTCCATGGCCTCGCATCTGGCGTACGTGAGGGTATGCGAGGATTGGAAGGTCTGAATGAAGATGTGAGTTGAGTTTTATGTTCTAATGTGGAATTTTCTGCTCGATCAATAACAGAAAGAACGAAGCAGATACCTGTGGGTGGTCTCCGGCAACGGCTTCGCGGGCACATTTAGATATTCAGGTTCGAGGTAGAAAGCCAGATCACCATGACCAGAACACTGAGGATCACTCCATCCATTGCCAAGCCAGTGAAGCTGCCCCAGCGACCTCCCACTCGCATCTTTCTCGTACTCATAGTTGAAATCCTCCCACCGAGGAGCACGAAATGTTTCGATGGCATGCAAGGTGCTCCCCGGCCAGAGACCCGTAATACGATCGCCACGGCCTCCTTGGTTGCGATACCAGCTCGTACAGCCCCCCAGATAGACAGTCTGCTTAAAGTACTCCTCACAATAGCTGGAGAAGTCTTTGACGCGCTCTGGTTTCGCATCCATTGAGCGAATGTTTTCACGTTGCAGCTTCCGGACGCACTTGATGATGTAGTCACATTCGCTTTCAATTATCATCGTCAGGCTCCCGGTCCCAATCAACGAGTTTGGACCTAGTATGCTGAAGAAATTCGGATAGCCATCCATACACATGCTCAGGTATGTCTCGGGAAAGGGTTCGAATCGTGTTCCCATGTCGAGCCCGTTGCTCCCGTAGATTGGGAATGGTGGGGCCTTCGCAGCTCTGAAGCCAGTCGCACATACCAAGACGTCGAGGGCAATAGATCTGCCGTCTGCCAAAACTACCCCTTCAGGGATAATCTGCTGAACATGTTCAGGAATGAACTCGACATTGGACTCTTGCAGTGCTTCCAGATATCCTTCACCAGGGGTCAGCCGACGGCACCCTACGGCGAAATTGGGGATAATATAGTCAGCAATTTCAGGCTTCTTGCTCAGGCGGCGTCTCATTTCGGCTTGAAATCTGTCCCGTGCTTGACGCTGCATCTCGGAGTCGAGAATAGTGAGGAAGTGGACGGCATTCCCATCCCGTTCGATTCTCTTGCGAAAGTCGTGGTATAGCTTTGCGTTGTTGGCGAAGCTATCTTTTTGTGCTTCGGTAACTAGAACACGACCTTGAGTCGAGATCTTGACTCTTTGGGCTCTTTTAGAACCTACATGTGATCTCTGAGAGTCCCAGCTTCTCCATACTGGCCTCTCCGAAAGGTTGAGAAATCCACGTTTTGCTCCGAACGAAGCATTTGAGCTTGACGCCCTGAAGCCTTTGTAGTTGTGGGACAATCTGGATGGCACTACTTCCGCCACCAATCACACCAATCTTCTTGTTCTTGAAGTCATAGCTTGAGAGTGTTAGCGCTCAAAGTTGATTCAGAGTCAGTGGCAGCCATTTACTTTGAATCCCAAGCTGCCGAATGCATCAACTTTCCTTGAAACGAACGAAGACCCTCGGCCTCGGGCCATTGAATATCGTTCAAAGATCCTCGGGCAGAAATGACACAGTTGGCGACATCTTCGAAAACCTTATTACTTGCCACGTTCCTTACCGACACATGCCTGTAGAGGAAAGATTAGCCATTCGAAAAAGTTCAACTGGACGGATTCCGTTCTGACTGACCACCTCCCTGCCGAAGCGTCCCATGTGCAGCTTTCTACCCGATGCCCGAGTCGAATGAATCGAGACGCCGAAAATGATTCACAAACATGTTTGAGGTAGGCGTGTATTTCTTCCGCAGGAGCATAGAATCCACTCCATCTAGGGTTCGGCGCATAGGAATATTGGTACGAGTGGGCTATGCGACGGTAAGCCTGCAACGTCCTGTCCTTTGACGGAACTGGAATGGAAAGACACCCTCACCCGGAATATCACAGGCACAACCAGGGTACCTGTTCTCCCACCAGGTCCCGCCGACGTCACTATTCTTTTCGTATACGGTCAAATCCACGTTGCGCAGTCTCTCTGGGATGCGAATGGCACAATTGATGCCAGAGAAACCAGCACCAATGACTATAACCTTGAAAGGTCGAAAATTCTCAATGGGGACGTCGTTGAGGTTGACCGCATTGTCGTCTGGTGAGAGGTGCAGAAGGTCGCTTCGGTCGATGTCGGCCGGCAGGAATGGTATACCTGACATATCAGTGGTGTTGTGGCCACGAATCTGCAAATTGCGGGCTGAAGTGATAGGGGGCTTAGTAAACTCCAGTATTCTCGTTGCGTTTGCTCGTGCTTTCGGGCTTTCAGCTCATTAATCCATATTTCATCTCCAGCACTACCGCCCGCCGGCAAAGGCATATTTCGACCCCCACTTCAGTTCGAGAACGTTTACCGAAGTGCTCGAAATGTCTTCGCGACAATTCGCGTCTTAGACTACATTTTCGGCTGTGGTACGAGACATGGTGCAGGCGGTGGTGTCAAAGCTCGACTCCACGCCATAATCTACAGCATACAGTAAACTCGGTAAACCGTGCATCAAGCTCACGGCCGAATGTGCCAATAAGATTGGGGTTGGGTCGGGATTTCGCGCCATTGGTTCGCATTGCTTCTACACAGGGCAGTGCTTCCGGTCAGTATGGCTTGGGATGATCCCGAGTCGCGCTTGTTGGTGTAAATACCCTCTGCTAATGGAGTGCCAAGGGTGCGTGAGAAGTGCAACCTTGGACTCTAAAGCAAGCATCCCGAGGCCAGATATCTTACTCGTTTTGTACTCCCTGGCATAGAATGTGAGCGGATGCGTCGTCCGCAGCAGTGTGAGGGACAATTAGAGCTCTACCGGGGACACGCCTCAGAATCCATATCGACTAGGAGAATTTGTTCGGTCTTTTGACCAAGGCTCGACTGTTGGTATCTTGTTGAGCAATTGAACCGTGTTCTATTTATCACCAAGCAACATACCTACCTGAATATTGTTTCAACGGTGCCTCCAGGTGACTATCACGTACTATCTGTACAGTGACCCAAGATATGTCCTCCGATCCTATCAGCAAATACGACTCACATGGGTTCAACTTTTGCACAAGGCGAAGTGATACATATCCATACATCTCACCTCTCCAGAATCCAAACCTGCAAGGGCGACATGTGCTTGTCACAGGAGCTGCTCGAGGCATCGGTCGCGCTATCGCTATCTCTTTGGCGCGTGCAGGCGCTGCCGGCATTGTCATCATGGACCTTTCAGCTGCCGATGCAGTCGCGAACGAGCTCGTCACAGCGGCCACGGAGGCCGGACACCCAGTCCCGAAGATCATAAACAGGTCAGCAGATGTGACCTCCAAAGATGATGTTGCTGGAGTAGGGGAAGCCATCCGAACTATCTTCGACGGCAGACTCGATGCCGTCGTTCTGAATGCTGGTGTGCTTGAGCCCGTTCTATCCATAACCGACCAGGACTCGGCCAAGTGGTGGCGATCACACGAAGTTTTCGTTCTCGGCGTGTTTCACTGCCTCCAAGTTTTTATTCCGCTGCTGAAAGCTACTAAGGACGGCTTGGGTACTGTTCTTACGGTGAACAGTCAAGCTACAACACTGCTACGACCTGGAATGTCCGGTATGGCTTCAGCGAAGATGGGACAAGCTAAGTTACTGGATTTTGTCAATGCCGAGTACGGGCACGCAGAAGATGGAAGTACGCCACTTATCTCATTCTGGGTACATCCTGGCGCTGTGGCACATCCCGAGCGCAAGGATCTCCCACACGAACTGTCAAAGATCCAGATCGACAGGCCTGAACTCCCTGGAGATTGCATAACGTGGTTGTTGAGGGAAAGGAGACCATGGTTGGCAGGACGTTTCATCAGTTGTAATTGGGAGTAAGTTCAAACGCGCCTTTCCAATAATAATACCTCGTCGAGCAACATGGCTAACCCCTTTCAATTCACAGTATGGAGGAGTTTGTCGCCAGGAAATACACAATTCTAAAACGAGATCTTCTCAAATTCCGCCTCGCTATGGGTTGCGAAGATCTAAGTAAGATTTGAGAATATGCAGACAATGAATGAATATGGAATACACATGGCTCTGGGGTCCTGTAGGAGTGATGATACGCCACGGTCAAGATAGACCTTGAGAAGTGCCTCTCAATAGAATTCCGGGAAGCCGCTTCTAAGTAGCCGGCCATACCAAAATTCATGCTCCTGCTTGATTTGTATGCGACATGTTTCAGACCTATCGCAAGCTATCGTAGCGGCTGATATAACTCTAAATATCTACCATATATAACATAAATCTTATCTGAGCAGCTCAATCAATCCCTCAACGCTTGCACTCTCCAATCCATCAATAACATTCAAAATCTGCCTGGCCTTGCTCTCACCAATTGTGGGGGACACCAAAGAGAAATACTTTTCCTCCACGCGTGGACGAGTGAATGGATGTTGCACTTCCCCCAAGGCAAATTCTTGATATCTTTCTTCTTCCTTGCCATTTTTCCACAAAATACGTATCCGACCCGGAAATCCGCGGACCTGCTCATCCGGTAACACAGTTGTCTTCGCGCAGACTTCGTCTATAGCAGGGTCCCGTAGTCGCTTGTACCCTTGGAGCCCGGACGGTGACCCATATAGCAGTGCATTTGCGACTTGGAAGTACGCCGAGAACTGAGCGTCGACAACATTGTTTGGGTGGATTTTATTCGGGGTGGGGTCGCCTACTAGGATGAAATTGCTCGCAGGGATCGATAGGGTGATTTTGTCGAGGTCGGCGGGCGTGATGGCCGTTTTATACGTTGCCACATACTCTGTGTGGATATTGCCAGCAAGCTCAATGAGCGCATGCGTCATTCTACATGCCGGGTAGGGTTTCAAAGCGTTGCCTAACCACTCCCAATCGTGACCGAGGCTTTTGGTCAGGCGGTTCAAGTCTTTATTCTCGTTCGGACTGTAAGCCTTGAGGAAGCCGTTCTTTCCTTCGATGCTTCTAGTCGCCCCGATAACACCAGCTTCGGCCAGTGACACGCAAAGGAAGGCATCGTGCACTGCGAAACCAGGATGAAGTCTCTTGTTCCTGGAGAGCATGGTCAGCCGCAGTTCACGCGCACCACTGGTCCAGGACTTACCAACTGCCATTATCCAGATACTGCATGGAACCTGCCGCCTTTGAGCCGGCCAAGCCCCAAGCCATTTCAATGATATTTGTCGGGAGTTGTTTCATCACGGCAATTGCGGCCACTGCGCCAAAGATACCCGCGGTGCTGGTGTTGTGGAAGCCCCTATGATATGCTTCAAAGCCTAGTTCGCGGCCGACGCGACATGTAATCTCATAGCCCACCGCAACAGCCAGCATAAATCGCTCGGTGCTGACCTCTGAAGCTTTTACTTCAGCCTGGGTCAAAGCCGCAGAGACAGCCGTGCATCCAGAATGAAGTGTACCATCAATGTACGTGTCGTCGAAATCCAGGGAGTGACTCAGTGTTGCATTCAACAGTCCGGCATATTGAGGGAGGAAATGCGCCTCGCCCTTGCCCAAGACCGTGCATGCGTTCTTGCCTTTAATCTCTCCACCCTGGAAAGTTAGAATTGCATTATGGATTGATGTTGTAGACTCTGCATTGTCGAGTGCGCCCAAAGTCACACCGATCCAGTCGATGATGACTTCTTTGATCTTTTGCCGGAGCCCCTGCGTAAGCTGCGAGGTCGATGCTTGAGCCACGAAAGCGGCGAGGAGATTTGTTGCAGGAATAGCGACGTCTGCGCCATTTGCTATGCCGTTGATAGTCATTTTAGAGACTGCGTTAACTTGTCGACCAAGTAGAATGCTGGGACTTGTGTGAAGATTGATACCAACTTTCGCTTTTTCTGGTCAGGGTCATGCTTTTAGGCTTTAGAGAGTACTTGGGCGATATTTCCGGGTCGAAAGCATCACCAAAGCCTCTTGAGGCTATATTCTAGTGGTCGGGACCTTTGTGGGTGAAGTCAGTTCACATTATCAAGCCATCCTGGTCCCCGGCCACTTCAATAGAGCAAGTGGTACAGTAGTCCGAGAGTACTGGGCGTTTTCCCCACAATCCGCCTTCTGCAGATGTCGACCATAATGGATCCCAAAATGTACCCGAGCTCTCAGATACGTTCGTGCATCCAAAGCTGTCTCAGGCGGGACCACTCTCCTCGGGACGGTGGTTCATTGGTTCGGGATGGTCCCTGCTGCCCTGTCGGCCATGGCCTCCCAACATCATACCAACTGGGCGTGGGAAGCCTCGGCAATCCCTTGCGCGGTTCCATCTGCTCCAGCACATTCAGCAGTGGGCGGATCAATGAGACCGGTGGCACGCACTCGTCTCCGTCGGGCTCAAGGTTCACCAACAATACGAGGCTTGCGACGCCACTATGAAAAATATGGACACAGCACAACCCGTTGTACGCTCAATCGGCAAATTGTTTATGGGATGAAGTTGATTCACCCGAGAGCTAACTAGAGTGGCGAGAATCGATCTACTGAAAAGGCCGAGTTGCGCAGTGCCAGGACTTCGGCTTCAACCCGTGACCTCCGACGAGAGGGTCGAAAATTCTAGAAGGTCTCACATAAGTTACTGCCAGTGCACTATTACCTTGACACTGGAAATTGGGATCATTTTCTGTATGTGGACGTCGTTTCATAACGAGAGAAAAACTAGAGCCAACCCAGATCCTTTCTACGTGGTTGCCATCGTGCCTTTCAGGACGCTGCCGGGGATAGTGAGGCTGAGAGAGCCACAGTAGGAGCCCTTAGGAGGATGGTAATGGGCACTGGAGGCGCCTCGAGATAGGTGGGGTGTAGACGTTAGCACCAAGAATGGAGGGGCAACGCCTTCCAGACACCTACCACCCACCACTACCACAATTACATGCGTCGACATGCTTAACTCCTCGGCAGCATACTCTATACAAAATCTCTTCCCCTTGTCGAGCACCTTGACTAGTCTGTCGGTCCTCTGCAGTAGGCTTCACGGTCGCCACGAGAATGACAGACTTCCCATCGACTCAGCGCCTGGGTAGCGTCCGCACAAAGAGATACAAGACATCGCTCGCCTGTACTACTTGCCGTTCTCGAAAGCTGAAATGCGATGGTGCTCGCCCAGGTATTATATCCCCATCTCAGCCTATCGACCAACAGGTCCCCGCCTATGGTCTAGTGAGGCATAGTTGTTTTTTCCACTTGGAATATTTAAAGTACCGCAGCACTGACCCCTTCTAGCATGTGGGAGATGTCAGGCAAAAGATCACCTTCGTGAGAGCTGCACATATGTACCTTGCAGCGACAGCTTCAGTACTTCGTCTAGGTACTCTCACGACATGGTTAGGATGGAGCCTACCTCGTCGTCGTCGGCGCTGGCGCCGGCACACACACTCTCACTACCAAGGGCAGAGCATCCTACGACACCTAATGTTGGTGACCCTGTCGGCGATACCGACCCAAACGGGTTTGCCTTCAAGGTCAAAGCCGCTATCGATACTCGACTTGGCCGTCCTGCCGCAAAAAAGCGGGGTCCAATACCTTTGACAGATGCGCCGTTGTTCGGAGACATCTTGCCTCGCCCGAAGCACCCCAACGAAGCCCACCACAACGTGGACAACGTCTTACCGCCGCGCAAGCACGCCGACCATTTGACCGGCCTCTACTGGTTCCATCTTGAACCTATGGAGCCTCTCCTCGACAAGGACCGCTTTTATACTCGTTATAATTTGCTTTTCGCCGGCGACGAGCTCGATTGCGACGAGCAAGTGTTTGTCAGTACGCTCAACGCCATCTTTGCCCTGTCCACTCAACTACAAGAAACCGTGCCAACCGAGCAACGAGGAGAGATGGCCAAGACTTTTTTCTACCGCGCCTGGTCTTTACTACGTCCCGACACTGTACTGTGGCAGGCAGCTTCTGTGGAGACTGTCCAGTGCTTGCTTCTGATTTCACGCTATCTGAACTGCACAAACAATCCACATCAGACATGGATGGCAGTAGGTTGCGCCGTACGCATGGCTCAGAGCCTCGGTTTGCATCTATGCCACGAGTCGACGACGGACCTTTCAAATAGCGACACTCGTTTAGGGCGACAAGTTTGGCAGCACTGCATATACATGGATAGGTAAGCAAGGCAGACCTCCTATAACGTCAACGCTGATCTCGGTTGTAGGATTCTATCTTGGACCCTAGGCAGGAGCTCGATGTTAACACTGACTGCCTGTTCCTTCACAATGAAGTCACGAAACGGGAGCCCGGGCGGTGGATTTGTAAATTCTGCAGCCGTGATGCATGAGCTTGAGGAAATCACTACCTTCATCGAGTTTTCACAGATTGTTGCCCGCAGCAATTTCGCAGAGCGATTGGGTCTTCCTCCATCATCGAAGGCTGCAGATCTCCGTGCCGTCATGCAAACCGATGAATGTCTGAATAAACTGGAAACGAGCCATACCTCTCTTCTCAGTGAGTCTGGGCTGACAAATGTCAACAATAGCCTGAGTCGAGAACGATTCCTTTTCCAGTTGCGGTGGGTAGAGACCGTCATTCACGGCCGTGACCAAGAGACGTCAAATATCGCAAGTGAGTGAGAATTTACTGACGATGTCGATAGGCTTGCACACGCCCGAATCCTACTTTACAGGCCGATCCTCGTACGTTTCTGCCTCTCTTCATTAGCGTCTGCGAGATGTGTCCCAGATCTCGAGAATAGGATTCTGCAGAGTTGCGCCACCATCTGTGTGGAAAACGCCCAGAAGGTCATCGATTTGGTGGTCGAGGACTGGACGCCCGGCGGTCCGACAGGCATATTGCCCTGGTGGTACCGAGTCTTTTACCTCTGGATTGCCACCTTACACGTGATTGCGGCGATGCTGCGACCAGAAGTCTTCGAGTCCGTCGTTTCCAATCATTGGGAGAAAGCCATCTCCCTGCTCACCGCGCACGAGCATTTCGGCCAGTTCCTGCCAGAGACCATCTTGAGTTTCCGCAGCATGTGGGAGAAGGTCATGGAGATTCGGAACCCGCCGGACAATCAGGTTCCCCCGGCGGACGCCTTTCAAGATGTCTTTCAGCATATGGGACTGGAAGCGCCGAACCTGATCTACAATTTTGGCGTCGAGGACATTACTTGGTTGGGAAACTTTGAGTGGGATGCCCCGGAACTTGGACGCTGATAATTAAATCTTCGAGGATTCCAAGTCGCAATATTGCCGGGGCTTCTTTTATATGAGTAGTAGAACCTGGCACTTCAACACTCAGCTCCCAAGGTACAACTTCCGTATCGCGATACTTCTCCGCCAATTATTCAAGAGCCTTTACTAGCGTGTCTAATTCTCGCCGCACGATCCCTAGACCACTGCGTATCTGGCGCACCGAGGTGTCATTCAAGATGTCTTGCGTTGTGGCACCCTAGTGAATGTACTTTACCATTTCCTCCACGACATTCTCCGTCAGCTCCCGCACGAGTGGCAGCACCGGATATCCCACGACTTCCGTCTTCTTTGATAGTCGCCCGAAGCTGGGTAAGACGTTGCGTTGGCGAATCTTGACCTCGTCAATTTGAAAGGCATGTGATATATCCTGACAGCACAACCTGGTTACATACCGCAGCATGAAAAGGGGCAAGGAGACATATTTACCTACTCAATTTCGATTTTCCCTAGTGCCTCGGTGATGACCTTACCTGCCTTAGCTGGAATCACACCCACTGCAGACTCAGCACGAGCGAGAGCCGCCTCGATGGCGATGAGTTGAGCCACATAGGCTTCATCACTGAATATGTTGCGAATTTCTTGTGCACCGAATAGGTTGCGAAACACGCGGGAGTCGAGAGTGGAAACAGACATCTTTAGGGGAGGACGATTTTCGTGTTGTTGTCACATCGAAGTCCTTGTTTCCCACCTCGTATACCACCTTCTCAAACACAAAAGGGAAGTGCGGATTCTATTCGAACACGGTGTGGGTTTCACTTCGATCAGAATGAGGAGAGAAGGGTGACTTCAGCTCCACTTTTCGGACTGCAGGCTGTGCGGGCAAAGGGCAGGTTCAATCCCGACTCCGATCCCGAGGCTGCCAGGATTGCTGTTGATGTTCCATCGAACCGGGCTTCTAGAATGGCTTCACAATGGAGCGCAGAGGTGGGCAGATGGAGAGCGAAGATATTTGCTGACATACGGCTCTAAAAGCAGGGGTTCAAACTTTGATCGTTGACGAAAGGGGCTGTATGGAGGAGAAAAGAAATTTTCCTGTGCTCGGTTGCTTTAATGAAAACGGAGACATAATGCCGGGGAAGCTGACCTTACTGACCTATCTGGATTTGAGACCCGTTTTGAAGTTCGAGGCAAGACTTCCTGGATGGCATCGCTCGTCTGACCATTGCTTGGGTTGGGATGGAAAAGTGGTCGTTATATGACTGAACACTACAGCTCAAATGATATGCGAGGAGCCTTGACAACCACAATTCAGATTCTGCTCTATGTGTTGTTTCCATGTCCCAGTACGTCAAATTCACTTCTTGGGATACATAGCCTCTTCCTTCTCGACTGGAGCGTCGACATGCTCGTTAAAGTCCTCGATGGGGTCAATCAGGAAATAACATGCTTTTCAAATGATGTCAGCTGTAGTCATCTCGAAATCTGTGACTCGAAGCGATACTTACCAACTACCGCTGCCGTGGCGAAACACGCAGCAGCAATATAAACGCCGCGCAGAGCATCGACGAATGCCCCTCTATATGCATGTAGTGCAGCTCCCAGACTCAGAGGGGTCATCCCGGGGACTTTGTTGACCGATGAGAGCGCGCCAGTGGCGTAATCATGGATCACGGCCTTGACGGTCATCTCGGAAAGATTAAAAGGTGACAACGCTTCCGTCACCCTTGGCACAACATTACTAGACAGCTTTGAGTGGAAAAGGGGCGTATCTGATCACCTCTGTCAGTCACAGGATCTTTTTGCCAAGAGCATCAGAGGAGTATAATGCCCTTACAGACAGCGAGACCGATTGTTCCTCCAAAAGCACGTACTGCAATCAATAGTCCACTGGTAATTGCACTGTCATGGATTGTTAGCGCGAGACCGAATGCAAGGGCCATGGACACGTTCGCTTGACGTACATCAATTCTGGCGGTGCACTGAGCTGAGCAGCCGTCACCAGCGCTGTCATACCGATACCTAGCCCACAACCAAGGAAAATTGGGTAAACCCAAACAGCAGTGCCGCTTCCGAGTCGTGTGGTGGCCATACATATCTCGAAGGTTGCGAAGCAACCAAATGCGAGCATGAGTGGGACTCGGAGTCGCTTGGCGGTGAAGGTATACCAGGCCAGGCACCAGCAAGTGATCATGTACACTGCAAATGCAATACAGTAACTATCGTAGAGATTAATTAGTACCATACTGGTTCATAATATCAGAAAGGTCCTGTTAGTCGCAACTTACTGAAGCGACACTCTGATCGTGTTTGTCTCATACATGACGGCGACCTGGTACGAAAGGAAAGTGTTGGCGGTGAAGAAAACCAGGCCCTCAACACAAGTACAACCCAAAGCGATCGCAAAGTTCTGATCTTTGGAGAATAATCCGTGATGGAACATTCCGTCCTTTTTGAACTTCCACTCGTAGATGGCCAGGCCAACGATGAATAATCCACCAAGGATGACAGGAGCCAGAATGCGCGCGCTTTTCCACGGATCTGTTTGGTGAGAATCAGAGAAAGGTATTGCATCCGTTTATGATGGGGTCACTTACAAGGATTTTCGGCTTTTTCCAAGCCCACTGTCCACAACACGAGTCCGATGGTGAGCAGAGCGTACCCGATCCAGTCGAGCTGACGTAGTTTCTCAGAACGCGGAAGACTCTGGGTCGGACGTTGCGGAGGATGGTAGAAGAAGAAAATGCAGAGCGTGGATAGTGCGAAAAGGCCGGTGTTCATGTACCAAAAATTCCGAAATCCTTCTGGGTAATTCTGGGTCATGACACCTCCAAGGAGGAGTCCTAAGATGCCACCCAGACCGACGCCAAAGTTCAGTGCCGCTTGCGCCGTGCCACGGTTGCGGTGAGTCAGGACTTCAGATGCAATGGCGTGTAGCAACGGTAAGCTGCCGGTTGAGATGCTGCTGATGGCCTCTCCAGCAATGGCCACACCCATGGTTTTGGCCCGCGCGAGGATGATACAGCCAATCAATCCACAGAAGGTGGTGACCAGGACTAGCCATCTCCGACCCCAGTAGTCTGCCACCTGGGCGATGGGAGGACCCAGACAGGGGATCATGATGACAGTGCTGGCAACGATCCAGATGCTGTCCTGCGCATCGCCAACAACGCTTGCGATGGTGCTTCTCAGGGAACCACTGCCCACGAGGTTGACTAATTGTGCGACATAGATTAGTGACATTGTAAAGATGACCATATAGGTTCTCCAATGCATATGGGGAGGCGTTTCTTCGTCTTGATCGGTGGTTTCGACGCAAACATGGTCTGGTTTGGGTTCAGTAATGGTTTGCACACGCGGGTCATTAGCATCAGCCGAGTTACTGCCCATGTTGATAGATCGAATTTCCGGAGCCAGTGTGGATCGTCTGAGGGCCGAATTTTCGCAAAGGTAGAGATGGAGCAAAACGAGGATCGAGGTGAGCAAGAACAGCTCAGTCAACGGAATCGAGGGTGTGTTTAAAAGCTGGAACCGACCTCCTCAAGCCGGGGTTGCTATAGCTGCCAAGGAAGTTAATCATGACGCCGATAGAGCTTTAGCTGGGTCTAGCACTTGGGGCATCCTGGTGCTAGTTGATAGTGATGAAGACCTTCCCCGGCAGCTAAATGCAACGTCGTCAATGCTTGAGTGGCGAGACGTATCGGAATACTCGGACGAGCTGGACAAAGGGAGAGAAGGGGGCAGAGTCAACACTTCCTTCACGCCGTCCGCCTGTTTGTCTCGAATCTTGCTCGACCGGTGCAAAGAGAAGATGGTCAATTAGACGTACGAGGTACTCAACAAGCCAGAGTCCAGCCGGCGTAGGTGCCTTGAGCGCTGGGGGCAAATTTTGGGGCCCCATGGGGGTTGTGGAGGAAGCCAAGGGGACCTTGGAACCAATGATGGTGGATCCCGAGCCCCCTCCCTCCTCGGGATGAAAAAGGGGTCTAGATGACAAAGCATCCCGAGCCATTCATACAGCTTACAACTACTGTGCGCTACGGGGGTACCTCTCGAGAGCATCACGTTTTCGAATGGAGTTCAGGAAGACGCTAATTTTCTGATTCTCGAACGGAATGTCCGAGGCAGTAGGGGCCGGACGGTTGGACGCATCGCCCATAGCAAACACCCTTCGTCATGATCGACGGTTGTCAACAGAGGCCGGAGGCTACAGGCAAGTCCAAACATCTGCAGATCCACTCCAAATTCCAGATCACGGCCACTCCTATTAAGTGAGGAATCTGGATATAACATCGGCTACTCCAAAGATCCTGCCCGGCCATGCCATTCTTCCATCGTTTCTTTCTCACACGCCAACGCAGACTGATAAATTGCTGGCGGATAATGGCTTCATCGAACTCAGACGCACCACCCCTCCCCGATCCTCACCGGCACATCACCGACAATGACGACAATGGCAAGTCTTTTTTCTCAAACGCCGTTCCTACCGCACTGCCTGTGATCAACAAGCTAGGCACTGCCCACCAGCGTTTTGGCTATCTTGTGCCCCCTGGGCCTGCGACTCTCACGGCTCAGGCAGATCTGAAAGTATATGAGGCTGCGCTGACGGATCTACCTTCTCTTGTACCTCCTGGAGGCAAAGCTGCTGTCTGGTACATCGACATGCCGCCCGGTACCGACAGCCCCATGCACCGCACCGTCAGCTTGGATATCGTCATCCAAGTCGAGGGAGAGGTCGAGCTCACACTGGACAGTGGTGAGAAACGCACGATGAGGCGAGGCGATCTGACTGTCCAGAGGGCAACTCTTCACGCGTGGCGAAACACAAGCTCTGACAAGTGGTCGCGCATGATTGGTATCATGGCTGGGTGTCAGCCAGTAGAAGCTGGCGGAAACGTCCTTGGCCCAGAGTTTCCAAATAACTGAAGACATGCTCAAAGCAAATCCAGGTCCAGATTAAGGCTGAAGCTACTATTTCCACCATTATATAGTCACTCCAAAATTAAATGATTTATTCTTCTGGTCATGGAGTCCCTAGGCTGTACCTTGCCAAATGCGGTAGAGCTTTTAAGAGATCAATGTAGGAGCCTTGAGGCCAATGAGAGGTCCCATTTATAGGAGTGTCCTGAGCTCTACACTCCTGGCTCACCGATTTCGCGTTCGCCAGTTGACTACGTAACCCAGAGAGCAGATCTGATTAATGACTTGAGAGAATCTCAACCTGATTCCGAGTGATCCTGCAAGTCCTTCTCGCTGCCGTTGGCGTGTTTGAGTTTCGACTGTGAATCGAAAAGCAACTGAAAACATCAGGGAAGATTCCGTGGTGCCCCCGCGGTCTCGGCTTCTCAGCAGAGGCGCAAAAGTTCAATTCCAACAGGTCCCAATAGCGTACATCCTAATGATTACTTGGAGTTCACAAGATGGTGAGAGGTGTTTCCGAAATGCTCCTCGGGCCGTCCTTTTCCACTTGGAGCGCAGACAGTAATAAGTGTGTATGGCCGGCTTCGGAATTTGTGTGTTCTACGCCTAGTATCATCGACACTGCTCGGGTCCTGGTATGATTGGATCTTCGCCGCAGACCAATGCTAGTGCTCATCCCCCAGACAGACTCCTCAGTGAACATTTAATAAAATGTACAGAGCATTGGACTTGGTCCAGGCCATGCGGAAGAAGCAGTCCAAGTCACTACTAGTATACTAGTCAACAGCCGAAAGTGAATGGGCAACAAAGCATTACTACTAACCTTTGACCATGCCCACTTCTGTAACAGTCACGCAGGCTGCTCCAGCACATGTTGAAACCACGATCAACTATTTTCCTGAGGAGGGCGGCACGACATCTTACATTACAGGAAGCGCCGAATTCTTCAGCCGCAAGTTCACGCCCACGACAGTCCACGTCCAGGATGTCCGGGGTAGGGAGACGGATTTCTCGCTAGCGAAGCAAGGATTTCAATGGGTCAGGCATTCCAGTGAGCAGGGAGACTTCGGTAATGAGACACGCATCAAAAGCGTTTATTTTGCCGAGACTGAAGAGCTCATCCGGCAGGTGTAAGTACTAACTGCACCTGAAGACAAAAGTTGCGTCAAACCTAACTCGATCTCTCTGCCAGTACTGGTGCCACTACGGTCAAGGGATTCTCTCACGAGGTCAGGAGCGTTGAGGTGGGTACAGTCTTGGATCGTATCAACAAGGAAAAGAGTACTACTACTAGTAATGGCGACACACCCCGCAAGTCGCCTCCGGCTATGTACGCTCACATCGACAATGGCCCTAAATGGGCGCGGCAGCTGTTCGGACGATTCTTCACCCGTGAAGAGGCCGAGCGATTCCGCGGCTGTCGTTGGGCCATTATCAACGCCTGGCGTCCCATCAAGACCATCCACAGGAACCCCCTAGCCGTCTGCGATACATCGACAGTGCCGAATGCCGACCTCGTACCAGTCTATGCCAAGCTAACGCCAACTTGGGGAAACACTCTAGAGGATCTATCCGCCGAGCAGTCTCAGGTATACAATGTCAAAGCGAACCCGGATCATCGCTGGTATTTTGCATCAGCAATGCAGCCCGATGAAGTGCTCCTCATCACCATATTTGACACCAACAAAACGGCCGACGGTGTTCCGCGACGTGTTGTTCATTCGGCGTTTCCCTACGAGAGCGGAGAAGGGGCATCGTCCCCAAGGGAGAGCATCGAATTTCGAGCTTTGGTCGTATGGGAAGATCAGCAGGCTGAGTAGGCAGGCTGAGTAGGCAGGCTTAGCCCTAGTTACAATAGTAGATACAGTGAAGAATTACTGCGCTCTTTTGTAGAGCAATAAACTGGTCTCAATCCTAAATCGAGCCCAGGCTAGAAATTAGATCTCCAGGATTCTTATTATTAGCGTCGAAAGAGGGGTGAGAGAAAGTTGTGCAAGAGAGTTAAATAGAAAGAGGAGAAAGAGAGTTCGATTTTATGAATACCTTCATCACAGTAACATACAATATATTGTAATGAAGAATTGCTTTACGGTAAATTTTCTAACTTCTGTTAACCCTTCTAAGAGTCTACGCTACTGCCAAGAAGATAAGTGCGAATTAGGTAGTATAGGTTAGCTGTATACCATAGAGAATAGCTTAAGGGGCACTAGTCGTAAAAAGCTGTTCAAGCCTCCTTACGCTTACGAGCGACTTAATACATCCGTTCACACCACCTACTTTATAGGGTTACAACAAAGACCCACCAAAGACAAATTGCCTGATAAAGAATCCAAACATTTCGGAACTGCAAATAGTATGCCATAGGCATCATTAAATCATTCTTGGCCCTATACTATGTATCGTGCACAAAAGACCTGCATAAACAGGTCTTAGATATAACAAGTTCGTGGCGTGTTGATCGGCAGAATTTCACAACATGGCCCTCCTCTCTCGCTTAACCTCCTCAATGTCTTCTAGAAACCTGATCGGCACTTCAACAACTTTATCTCGGATGTAATCCGCAAAGCCTTTCCCCAAGGCATCCAGCAACCGACAGCTACTCACTCCCCTGCCAAGCGGTCCATAAATGACAAAATGCACGGCCCACAAGTTAGGAAACTCCATCCTTTCAATGAAAAAATCTTCCCGCCAGTCCTCGGGTCCAATAAGTTCTTGCAGTCTCTGGCGTGTGAGAAATGATTGAAGCCAGGGGTAATGGTGAGCACGGCGGACGAAGATGCCAAAATTGATGTTGGCACCCTTGTCACCTGAGCGCGCAAGTGCGATATCTCCCAACCGAGCTTTTTTGGTTGGTCCAAAGGATGTCACTTCGACAGGATTACTGGTCTCGTAGTTCTCCCGAGGTGTCAGTTTCTGGTATTGAGGTGGATGGCCCACTTCTGCTGCTACTACGTCTGTACCTTCCGCAGATAAGACAGCAACACCTTCCTTGAGGTCATTTTGAGAGTACAAGGCAGGATAAAAAGCCAGGTACGATCGAGGTAGGGCCGTGCGGGTGTCCAGAGAAAGATGGAACCCGCTAAAATGTTGCATGGCGATCTCTGACCACGTCTTCAACAGAGCATATATTGCAAGTTCGGTGTCAGCCTGCACAAACAAACGGCAATACGTTGTGCTGGCGAACTGAGAACTCGGATTCGGCGCCGTAGTGCCAAGAATCTGGAAATCCAGCAGCTGATACTTATCGAGCAGACCTTTTTGTTTGAGGCCGTGGCGCAGTTGCATCTCAAAGAGTTTCCATTTCTCTGCTGTTGCATAACCCGTCGCGTTTGTCAGGAGCTGCGCCTCAGAGCCTCCATGGTAGAAGATGGCAAGCTTTGTGGTTGGGGGCGGAGGATTGCCTCTGACATTCGACAGTCGCACTCTGTTCTTGCCTACCTTCTCGATCCTGATATCCGTCGTGTCCGCAGACACGTCCGAGTTGAGGTAGGTCCCACCCTGGAGCTCGTACAAGAACTGGCACTTCACATTATCTTCATTGACCAGGCCGTTAGTACCCTCATGCTTGGTTATGACACAAGTGCCGTCTTCAGCGACTTCGGCAATACCATATGACAGGTCGACAAACGTCTCCAACGGATACTCATCGAAACCGGAGAAATTCGAGCCAGTCACGTACGCAGAGCATTCAATCAAATGGCCCGCAATTAACGCTCCAGCCAAACGATCATAATCCGTATCAGACCATTTGTGCCAAAACCAGGCAGCTCCGATTACAGGAGATGCATCAGCGACTCTGCCGCAGATAATGACATCGGCACCAAGTTCCAAGCCCTTGACGATGGCTCTGGCTCCCAGGTACGCATTGGCACTTACAATTGGCTTTCCCTTAGTATCCAGCAGATCCGTCGCATTCTGCGCCAGCGACACCTTGTCATTCTCTTCATCAAGATGTTGAGGCAATTTCCCCGTGTCCTCCAGGCCCCTCTTGACCTCATCCAACAAATCGTCTCCATAGACATACGCAATCTTCAATCCCAACGCCCTCTCATTTACAAACTTCTGCGCCTTCTGCGCCAAACCTCTGGGATTCAGCGCCCCACCGTTAATGATGATGCGGATACTTTTGTCCTTGATAACATCGAGCGTCTGCTCGAGACCGTCCCAGGCCGTAGGTTCCCACCCGTCGTGTTGGCCCGCTGCCATCTTCTGAGCGTTCTCGGCTAGATTCATCTCCGCCAGATAGTCTCCTGTGATGAAGTCGACGGGACCGAGGGTGGCTTGCCGCCGCATCTGGTAGCCTGGGTCACCGCGAGCTCCGGAGCAGTTGGCAATGCGGCATGGGCGCGTCGCAGGGATGAACGGCTGGCCTGGATCTCCCATTTTCGCTATCTTCACTGGTTGGTTTTGGATCGCGAGAAACTGAAGTCAAAACCGAATATATCGAGAAACGTGAACGACGTCGTCCTATTTTTCCAAAGATTTCAGTTATGGTATCGAAAACAGTATCGACAGCATGGACGACGAACACATTAAGTTTTCGGCACGAACGGAAAAGCAACCTGGATACGCATTCCCAGAGGTTCCCCAGGTTTCCCCTCTATAGCTACTCAAATGGTTGCGGGCTTGTTTTCCTATCGTTGCATTCTGGCGACTGAGTCGCATGCAACTGAATCAGTCACTTCGTCGCAGCACCGAGGCAAGTGTTGTGCTGGAATCCACACAAAGCACGATGACCACCTTCTTCTCACTTAGCCGTAACCCGACGATCTTTCGACACGTACCTAGGTTCTCCTAGCCGCGTACCTGTACCTGGAATTGACTGACCTGTGTTCTCCTCTTTCAGCTGGCATGTTATCCAATCACTGTCGTCGGTCCATCCTCGGCTTCCCGCTTTCATCGCCTCCCTCGAATCTTACCCCGCCGTATCCGCGTGCCAACCCTCGGTGCCCGCGTATCGGAATATCCCCCCTCCCTTTCTCATCTAACACGCATGCATCTCTTCCTTCTTAGGGGCTTCGCATTTTCCTAGGCTAGCCCGGAAAGCAGGGAAAATGGATGCCGACTGCATGTTTGGGGGTGAGGTGAGGGGCAGGTTTCCCCGAGCCAGGCCGTCTCCATGCGCAAGCTGACCTCAGAGGGTCAAAAATGTTGAATGAACATTGAAATAATAAATGTCGTGAATTGACACTTGTGCGCAAATAATATATACATGGGCATGTCCCTTGAACACACAACTTCCCATTCAGGAGAGGATGTTATGCCCTGTCTAGCGTAAGCAGGTGCTAGGAGCCTAATGCTTGTCTCGGTAACGAGAGCTCTACTTTGGGGTAGGTGATGTGTAGTAGTCAGCACCGAATGGAAAAGACCATATCTAGCGCTCCCCATTCCAATATCTAATCACCTGGGTGGTGCTTCTGACCACCAATACACAGTACTTACCACTACCTGCCCTTCCTTCGGCACCGATTCCTCGGCCACCACCCGCCTTCGAGCAGCTCTGATCAGTACCTAGTAGGTAAGACCAGCATAGATTGAACCAAACACCGCAGTCATTGAGGCGTGCCCTGATACGCGCTTTCGAATCTTGCATGTACCCGTGCACCTAGGCACTACCTAACCAGCGAGCCGCCCAGCCAATGTGTCTATGACAGTGCGCCCTTTGTGGAGTATTGCCGAGAGAGCGTCGAACAGACAGCAAGACGAGGGGGGGCGTTTCCCTAACATCCTGAGTCCTAAACGAGGCGTGAGATACGTACGAACGGCCTCGACTCGGAGATTGCGGATTCGGAAAGGTGATCTTCCAAGGACGACTAGATCCAGGCGGCCAGATTTATTATCTCCTCGAATACCCTCCAAGCAAGGGCACATAGGACACAAAGAGGGAAAAAAACCGTCTGGCCTTTCTTGATTTTTCAGGTAAAAAGAAGCACAGGGAACGGGCATTGTTTTGAGTAATTGATTAAATTGCAGGGATCTTTACGCTGTTGAAGAGCATTTCCTTCGTTCGAGAACATCCAACGGGGCTATATTGTTAAATAAGACAGCAAGACCCTACCTTAGGAGCGAAAGAGAACAGAAGTGAAACGCTCTCGACGACTGGAGCTCAAGGAATCTCGAATCGAATCCGACCCGGCAAGAGTCGGTTAGTCTGTGCCAAAGAAGGTACAAACATTGAACGATAACACATTCTTCCACTCACCAGAAACAATGGGCAGCGTAGACCCCCCCAACGCAGACCTGCTCAGCACCTACTCTGTGGCGGAGGAATCTCAAAAACTGCTACACGACGCACTCCTCTCTAACCTGAAGATCGCACCCGATGTGCCAGCGGAAGCCAAGGCGTTCGCATCGCGCGTACGCTTCACCTGCGGGTCGAAGCTTCCCTCGATCGCGATCCCATGGCGGTTTGCCGAGAGCGCCGCGAGCCTGAAGGGCTTTGAAGCATGTATGATCGCGGCGCTGGTGGCGCGTAAATACGGCGAGTCATTGACGGGGGCGACGATCAACACGGACCACGCGCAGCTGTTCTTCATGTCGACGCTGCTGTGGCAGATCCATCCGGGCGACCCGGCGCGCACCATCAGCATGAACGCCAACCGCGAGAAGCTGGACGACCTGATCCCCAACTACGACTTCCACGACATGGGCTCCGACCTGTACCGCCACTGCGTGACCAACATCTACCGCACCAAGGACGGCCGCTTCTTCCATCTGCACGGCAGCATGAATCCCGACCCGAGTCTCGAAAGCATCGGCCTCCCGCGCGACCGGCCCGAGTTGACGACCTGGGAGGATGCGCGGGCGCCGTTCGTCGAGAAGATGGCCGGGATTGACGCCGCGCACATGCAGCACCTCGCATCCGATGTTTATAAGCAGGCCGGCGTGATTGCTGAGACGGTCGAGTCCTTCCGCGCCTCGGAACACGGCAAGGCGAACGCCCATGTCGGCCTGTTTGAGATCCATGCGTCACTGAACGAGGCACAGAAGCCGTCGTGGTGGCCGTCGACTCCGCAGACGAGTGCCGCGCGACCGCTGGCGGGTCTCAAAGTCGTCGATTTGACGCGTGTCATCGCTGCACCTGCTGTGACCAGGGGTCTGGCAGAACTAGGTGCGAGTGTGATGCGAGTCACGTCGCCGAATCTCGTCGACTACAGCGCCTTACACATTGATCTGGGCTGGGGCAAGTGGGAGTGCAGTCTCGACCTGAAGACAGAGGACGGCAAGGCGAAGCTGCGCGACTTGATCAAGGAAGCCGACGTCGTGGTCCAGGGCTACCGACCGGGCGTGCTAGACAAGTACGGGTTCGGTCAGCAGGGAATCATCGACCTGGTCAAGGATCGCGAACGAGGCATCATCTCCGTGCGGGAGAACTGCTACGGCTGGAACGGCCCGTGGTCCTATCGGTCCGGTTGGCAGCAGATCAGCGATGCCTGCGTGGGGATTTCGGCCGGGTTCGGCAAGGCCATGGGCTTGAAGGACGACGAGGCCGTCACTCCGGTGTTCCCCAATAGCGATTACATGACGGGTATCGCTGGGGTGACGAGCATCCTGTGCGCACTGATGCGCCGGGCCGAAGATGGCGGCAGCTTCAAAGTGGACGTCGCTCTGAATTATTATAATCAATGGCTGGCGAATTCCGTGGGCCAGTATCCTGATGAGGTCTGGCAGGATGTGTGGAGGAGAAATGGAAATCAGGTTTTCCGGTGAGTTTATTTCCCCCATCGCGCGCGTTTCCACATATCCCATCGTTGAGGGGTTCATTGGCTGACGTGTGTTTAAAAGATGTTATCACAACATGAACTATACCATTCCGGCGTACGTCGGGATGATCATGAAGAACACCAAGTTGATCCAGCCGTCGTTCTTCGAGGATCGCGAGAGCAAGGCCCTTGACGCCGTCATCCGCACCATCAAGCCCATCATCAGCTTCGACAACCAAGAAGTCCAGTTGAAGTATAATATTGGCACGAGAGGCAATGGCAAAGACGCCCCCAGGTGGCCGGATGACTTGATGACAGAGGTCGTTCAATGAGGAAAAGGAAAAGGAGGAGTATGGTCGGGATGGCTACCACAGACAGAATAAGACGTGTGACTCCCATCTCATCTTACCAATGCTTCGCGTCCCCCATACTTCCATCCATTGCGTGCGTATCGGCTAATCTTAATACTTAGTCGAAAATGGAGACGGCAGTATCCGTATACGTGCCTCGCTAGACAGTCATTCACTGATGTATCCGCAGTCAGCTTCGGATTACTTTTTCGTGCTCGGGCATTGGTGGACGGTCCGCCGTTTCCACAAGTGGTAGTGTTCGCCATCAATACCGGTTGATACCCCGTACAGGATTTCCCGAAGAGACGTACGTAGGGAAGAAGGCGTTACCGTAGTTAGCCTTAGGCAAACGTGAGGATCTGCCTGTACCTATTACTCACTGCGGTAAAAACCCATGCTTCCCTGCTCGTTCGCTGACCGTTTCGAGTTGCTCGCCTGAACTTGACTTTCACGAGAAAAGGTGCTCGGAGGCTTTCGTATAATGAGGCGAGATGAGTGTTATTCCAAGAATCCACTCGCGGCTTGGACGTGGAGGTCTGGACCTAGAGCCAAGCGAGCCCCAAGGTCGAGATAAGCGTGAACGATGAATAGGTACCGTCATCGCCGTGTCCGGGACTAAAGTCTAAAGCCGAGGCTCTGCGAATGCTCCAATCCTATATAAGAAAGGTTGACTTTTGGCTTCAGCGTGGGTTTTTCTTCTCGTATCCCAAAGAAGACAGCTGAAAACATCGAAGCGGGGGAAGTTCTTGCAGCTCTTTTAACTGTTATACCCCCCACCCCCC
>JANSVK010000174.1:0-69453 GCA_030068005.1 Cladophialophora exuberans | reverse complement strand
AATTGATTGCCGTGCAATTCAAAGACCAAGCTCTTTTGGCTTCGTCCTCCGTCACCGCTGCTGTCCCTGTCCCTGTCATGCTGTGCTGTTGTTACATCCCTCTCCACGTCTCCCTCCTCCTCCGCTCCCACTCCCCGGACACCGCATCACGTATCTTCACCGAGAAGCTCAAGAACCGACCCCTCCATCTCGACCCCACCGCCTCCGCGGACCGCGACAAACGCGCCTTACGCCGACATATCCGGCAACACAAGCAGAGCTATGCCCTGAAAAAGCGCAAACCGCGGCCTCTGAGCGCCAAGGAGAAGCGGCAGCTCGGGGTTTTCAAATTAAAGAAAGAGGAGATCAAATATGAGATTCACAAGGGCTTGAATCACATGTGGGTGCAGTATATGCTGGAAGTTCTGGGGGTGGTGAAGGATGGGAAGGTCGTCGGTCTTTCTTCCACGACAGGTGATGGGGCCAGCAGGCAGGTTACAATCACGGCACAGAGCCACGGTCCCTTGTTAGCGAGCGCAGACTTCCACGGCGCAGAGGTCGAGGTGGTGCGGAGCGGCGATGTCGGCAAGGTCGGCATCCGCGGCGTCGTGGTGCGGGATACGAAGTTCACGTTTGTGGTGGTCACGCCCCGCGACGAGGTCAAAGTCCTGCCGAAGCGAGATACGGTGTTTCGCTATGAGATTCCGCTACCTGGACCGGGGACTGGGTCTACGGTACAAAAGGATGGAGGGGAGGAGGGAGACGTGGAGAGGGATGTAACAACAGCACAGCATGACAGGGACAGGGACAGCAGCGGTGACGGAGGACGAAGCCAAAAGAGCTTGGTCTTTGAATTGCACGGCAATCAATTCGAGTTCCGGCCCGCGGATAGGGCGAATCGCAAGTTCAAATGGAAGGTCACGGACTACTTGTAGAAAGCGGACGGATACACAACAACAAACAGTCCTTGTCATTCAAACGTCCTAGGAAATGCCTATGTTTACATGGCTGCCCACTCGACGCTAAACGTCCGCACATCACCCGCCGGACTAGCACCACCGAGCAAGAATCCCTTCTTGACACCAGTCCCCAACCTCCCTCCGCCAACGATATCCATGAGATCTAGCTCTTCGTCCCACTGCGTCCCGACAGCTAGGAAATGGGAATGGAAGCGCAGCGGATCGCCCGGGTAGACGGTGTATTGACACCCGAATCTGAGACCTGGGGTCATGAAGTAGCCCTGGTCGTGCAGATGGCGGTAGAGAGGATAAGAAGGGGGAAGGCCCTGGACCGGTGATGCTGGAAGTGAGGAAGAGGGAGAAGGGAGGAGGAGTCGAGATGTCGCAGGGGTGACTTGATATGTGTTTGCCGTGGGTACAACCAGAATGGCCTTGATGGGAGAGTCTTCTTGAGAGGCCGTGACCACTCCGTCATCTGCTGCGGCGGTCGACTCCTCTCCTGGATTTCCTGGTGCCGCCGTTCCATCCTGCCCGAATACCAGTAAGTCGGCCGTCCCATCGCGGGGAGCTGACACGATCGAAGAAGAACCTGATTTCTTCGCTTGCTTCTCAAGGCCGCGTCTTCTAGACTGCTCCTTTTCTTGATCTTTAGCCAGCTTGACCGCACGAGACTGTGTCTCCAACCTCGCCAAGTAGTCGGCGCGACGAGCCTTGGATTCACTCGATCGGATGAGGTGATCATGCGCTCTCGCGTCGTCTACAACCACGGCCACACCGCGTTCGACCAATAGCTGCGCCTCCTCCACCATGATCTCGATAGGCACGCCCAGGAAGAGATTCTGAGACGGTGCTAGAGGCAGCGTGCCCAGCGTCATGCCGCAGATGCTGTGCTCCCGCCGGAGATACGTCGCGACCTTGACGTCGAAAAGTAGATAGCGGCCCCCGACTTGAGAGATGGCGATGGGGAGGTCGGGCTGGTAGTCGAAGTCCAGATCGAATGGCGATTCCATCTTTGGTGGTATGAAACCTCCGCAATCAGGTGATGGATATGTAGCCTAGCATGGATCGATTGAAGTCAGCTACACTGAAAGGAAATGAATTTCCAGAAGATTTCCAGAAGATTTCGATCGCGATTTTTTTGGGTTATGATGCTCATATTTCAACAACGATTTTTTTCGCTTCAATCATGTAGGTATTCAGTGGATTGACAGATTATAAAAAGTGTTCTAATCATGCAAAAGATGTGGTGTTTTGTGATTCGGATTGACCAAAAAAATATGGATTTTTTGACTCACCGATTTCAGCTAGAGTACACTTGGTTGGGGATGACGCTGAGGAGGGCACTTCGACTGTGAATGAATGGCCGTGAAAGGCGATTATGTGATGATTAAAAGGGCTTGAAGACCTGCTCCAAGCGATGGAGGGCGGACTACATGATTCGAAGCATTGTTGGGTGTGAGTTGAAGTTGTTGAAAAGCCGTCGCCATGAAGAAGTTGAAAAAAGCGCGGAATTTGCTTGGCGTCCAATAAGGGTTTCGTGCCCAGTCAATATATTCTGTCAGACAAGACAACACCTCGTCAGCCTGGCGCCTGTGCTTCACAACTTGAACTTCGACCCCTTTTGACTTCATCAGCAACAGTTGGGTATTGAAGACATATCCATCATGGACGTCATTTTGCTTTGTTTCTTGGTATTCTTCATTCCGTTCACTTGTTTTCTAAGTAGGTCGGGCTCAGTCCTTGTTTCTTGTAGCTGATGAATAACCCGTCAATAGTGTTCCTTGCCCTGTCGTCTTGCTTGGGCGACACAATCCGTCCCAGAATAACTGGTTCGCGCCGACGCAATGGCACCTATGAACAAGCGTATCTTCGTACTATGACCTATTCTGGACCTGCTTCATCCGAACATATCGAGATGGAAACTATGCTTAATGAGCGTGATCGGGATCCTGGCGATGAGCCTTGATAGACGCGAACACGAATACCCTAGCGGATTAATTCAGAATTCCACGTCGGCTTTGGTCGCCTTTTTATCCGATCCTGTTCCTTGTTGAGCATCTGTATCGCCCTCTACTGGAGGCAAATTGAATGGTTTGATGGTGAACTTTCTGCGACTCAGGCTGAAAGTCCAATCGTTCTCTGAGGTGCCGTTTCCGCTACCACGTTCGTGTAGAATCGGCAGACGATGTACCTGCAACAAGCCCTGAGGAGGCTCCTCCGCCGTTCCGGATGGCCCTCTGAGGGGGGCTGACTCGCCCTCTGCCGAGTGTGGAAAGGGAGACAATTCGAAGACGCCATCGCTCAGCAATTCCATCCATCTGGCCAGCCCGGAAGACCGAGGATACAACGACAATGGAAGCGACATGAATGCTGTTAGACGGTCAGGCACAGTGGTGGAAAGGGCACGGAGAGCATGCATGAAATGAAGGATATGCTGCGGATCGCCAGCCCAGGGCGGATACAACGCCGGAGAAAGTAGCGAGGGAATGACAATACGGTGGACTGTATCTGGCCCAGAGCCTGAGACGATGGCTGTCAACTTCTCGAGGACGGGTGTAAAGGGCGACTGCGTTGGGTTCATTCCCAACTGGATGAAGTTGATTTTGGACGAAGCCGGATGGACAAGTCGTTTCGTAAGGTCGAAAGTATGACAGAATGCTGGGGGAGGTCCCTGCCCTGCTATGTCGCCACGCGAGCTGGGTGAAGTCTGAGGTCGATCTGTATTGACACAAAGAAAATGTCAGTGCCAAGGAGGATACTAGGATGAACTGAGAGCAGTTTCGAGTTCAATTGGGTCTAAACTATGCTATGGGAGGAAGATGCCCACCTCTTGATAATGTGTTCGCCCCAAATTGTCCCAAACTCTCGTATCTCCAGGCAATTTTCATCTTCCCAGTTTCAGCGGGCATCTCTTTCTTTTCTGGCTCCCCAACCACTCCTGGTAGTTCTCGACCCCAGTGCTCTGGCAATCCAATGACGTGGACATGGTGGCCCTGTAATAGACCTTCTGCGGCGTAGAATCGTAACAACGCGCCTGCATAATCGGTAGTGCCACTCTCTTCTATCAGTACGGTGCATCCCAACGCAAGGCCGGAATGTCCTGCAAGTAGGGCATCGAGACTGGCAGTGCCAGTGGAAGTAGTTGGTCGTCCATCTACAGGTGAAGGTCGTACACCAGGCAGTTGGGGTCGAGGTTTACTGCCCTGAGGATTGGTCGTGTCAGAGCGCGTAGAGCCTGAAAGGCCTACATTGCGCTTGCGGAAGGACATCGAGATTACATTAGTAAAGAGAGATAGGAATGAGCAGGCGTTCAAGGCGTGTGCAAAAAGTTGACGCGGGGAAATTTTTGATATCGCGTTACAAGGCCGCATTATTCGCCGTAAATTTTTGATTCTGCGGATCATTTAGGCCTCTCAGGCGCAACAATAATTTCGTCAAAAAGAATGCGTCCTTCAGCCTTTGCGTTCCTGCACGTTGCTCTCTACAATCACATATTAGCGATATTCCTCCGGCTTCATTGCACATCACCGCCAAAATGTCTGAGAACATCCTCTTCGAGAACAGCTTCAAAATCAGCGAGATCAACAGCGCCAAATATGACCGAGTCTCTCGCATCAAGGCATTCAGCGAAGGCGACCAGGAAATTCTTCTCACCCTTGATGTCAACACCGAACTTTACCCTCTGAATGTTGAAGATCGTATGACAGTGGCTCTGGCCCTTTCATTGAATCTGGATGGAAGTAAAGATGATAGCAAAGGCTGGCGACAAATTGGCAGAGGCGAGCAGACCCTCGCGGATGAGTTTGACTATGTCTGTCACGGCAAGATCTACCGTTTCGAAGAGGGCAGTGGAGATAATATGTGAGTTTGTGTATCGACGTAGAACGGCGCAATATCTAACCGTCCATACAGCAAGGTTTATATCTCCTTTGGTGGCCTGTTGCTCTACATGGACGGTCCTTATGCGCTCCTCAATCCGCTCAGAATCGACTATGTTTATCTGTTGATGAAGAAATGAACACTCGGTCTCTAGTGCATGGAGCCGATATGTCTGGTGTGGTACAAAAGTGTTTTCAGCGCAGGCGTTGGTGGTTTATAGTTCGCCGCCACAGGGTCAAGGAAGTGGGAATTCCAACTTTCTGTGCGACCTTGAAACAATCTCGATATAGTCGGGTTCGTTCGCAGGTGTCAAGATGCCGTGCCTGATAAAGAATTCCAACAACAGATGAGCGCAATTTGGTTTGAAACGACCTTCCTTCATGGCCGCCTGGATTTCGTCGACTGTCAAAAGCTGGAAATCGATTGCCTCATCATCGCCGGGCTTGGGTATGACATCTGCCGGCATCTTCAAGTCATAGATGTATTGGCACTCTGGCTGGAAGAGGCCTGTTTCTCCTCCGGCTCTTGAGTCTCGAACGTAGAAATATGTCAACGTCCCACATGGCTGAGCTGTGCGAACAAGGTCTTCTGGCAAAGATGCTTCCTCTTCACATTCTCTGATCAGGCATTCCAGCGGCTTCTCCCCAGTACTCAGCCCTCCAGCAACAGTGTTGTCCATCATGCCTGGATAAGTCGGTTTCGTCAGAGCTCGTCGAGGGGCCCAAATCTTCATTCCTTGGTCCGTCATGACATATCCCGTCATATGCACGCCATAGGTGACCACACCAAAAAGAGGCGTCGCTGATCTTTCCATGCTCAACACCAGTTCTCTGTTCGGTCCAAATATCGGATAGCGTTCATTTCGCCAGCCGTTCAGGACACCAAAGATACGGTTTTCTCGGACGTCTTGCAAGTATGCAGCCAAAATCTCGTTGCGCTTGTCGAAGTCGGTTATCATAGCATCGCTTTCATCCCGAGGCTGGAAGACGAAACGCTTGTTGGGTTCATCGACCCGCCAGTGTCGAGAGGAAGGGAATCGTGCCACGACGGACGTCGTCATGTAACCAAGACATGCTTTACAGCCTTCCAGGTAGAAATGATAATATTCACCGTAAAGAGCCTTGAACTTCTCTGGATCATCAGAACGATACAAGAAACTTCAGATTATTAGCGAGCTCAAAGTAGCATCAACTTCCAGCTTACGTATCACTTTCATTGATCAAGTCTAGATTCGACTTGGGTGCCATTCTTTGAGCGGCGGGAGAACTTCAGGTTGTGACGATGGCTTCAAGTTCCTCTGTCATGTGCAAGTCCTCGCGAGGTGTCAGAGTGACCTTCTGTTTCAGGTGGGCACCGTGTAGTCAAGACTCCCAAGTTCGTCGTCGCTCTTACCACCAGGTGTGAGCGTTACATCTTTTGACATTGGGTACCTCGGCATACTTTACTTCTCAAGCTCTACACTGGCATTTCTTGCACTCTTTCCTCGATCAGCAGCATTTCGCCTTCACTACCTAGATACTTCTGTTTGCAGCTTCTACCCTTGGCTTCTCGCAGCGTCCATTGCCTCAAAAAGGCCCCTTGTCTCTATTACCGACTTGTTTGGGGGGATCTCGATCACTGTGGATGACGTCTGACAAGGAAGAACGACGCAACTAGCAGCTTCGCGAATCGTTTAGAAGACCAATTGTGGGTGCTGCTTTTAGATGAACGCTACGCAGTGACGTTCCTGCTCGTTTGACCCTCGGTTTGTCCTCGAGTCTCTCTACGGCGGCACAAATTCATACCAAATCGAGAAGACAAGCATCATATGAACTTCTAGTCCAGCTCACACCCTATTTTCTTAGATATTCGGCCCAAGGAGCATTCATCTAGCCCGGCAGAGAAAAAGGAGCTCTTGTCCTCCCAGAGACACCCAGTCAATACCACAACAAAAGAGGTGTTGACTATGCAATTTATTCCGAAACAATCACCTCTTTAGCTAGCCATTAACCCTCTGTAGACTCTGAGGAAAGGTATTTTGCGTCTCTGCGGCACCTGACTCTCCTGCAGAGCTTTTCTTTTCTTCGACCCTGACCATAACACATCGATCCTGCCGAGGCAGTCAGCAAGAATGTTTGGAGTATTCATACCCACCCGTCCCGTTATCCCAGAGATGGCGACAGTCTCACCAAATCAGTTCGCCGTCTCATTTCCACCCTCACCACCATTCCACAACGTTGGCGTCTTCTTACACCCTAACAACCCTTTACCACCAGGTACAGCCGCTGGAGTGTACATGCAGCTACCCGGAGAGCAAGGCTTTAAATTTCTGGGCGCCATCGCAAACGAGAAGCCCTCAGCCCTGTTTCGTGTCAATCTACCCGACGCAATCACCACCGTCCCCAATGCAGGAGATATCAACCTAGGAATATCTGTCGAACCGGCGGAAAACATACAAGCCCAAATGGCCCAGCTCCAACGGCAATCTCCATCAGTGGCCACCTCGCCCGCGTTCGCGAAGAGAACACCTGACACGAGAGTTCTTGCCCAGCGAATCATCAAGAACGCCTTCAACTTCCTAGCCAGCTTCGCGGGTAACACAGCCAACGGCATCGAAGTGATACCACTCAAGAGCTTTCAGGACTGGTGGACCAAGTTTGAGAGGAAAGTGCAGAACGACCCAGGGTTTCTGGAGAGGGATGAAGACTAAGATTGTGCGATAATGTGAGGATTTTTGACAGTCACCGAGCATGAGTTGGAAGCACGAGACATGGATGATGAGATGTCAGATTTACAGCACTGCTGTCGACGCTCAATAACAGTGCGACACCGCTCGTTTCAAGACGTTTTCGATCTGCAGCCAATATACAACTCTATCAGTATTGCCATCTAGCTCAACAACAGCAACAACGAGAATGCAGAGGCAGAGGTGTATCTCGCCTTAGTTCAAAACCACAGCGCTCAAAATACGACCAAATTCAACGCCCATAACAAATTCTACTTCTGCAATGCAAAGGTCACCAATTCATAGCTCCAATCTCCTCTTTCGTCCAATACCTGCGCATATTCTCTGCGCCCAGCATCCTGACCTCATCGTCCAGATGCGCCCAGAGGACCTCGCCAAAGGTATCCATGATATCCTTCAGCTCAGGCAGCCTCAACTCCTTCTCGCCCGAAGTGCAGCTCTCGAGGTACTGCTCCAGCTTCTCCAGTCCTTCGTGGATCTTCTCGTGCTGGGAGATCAGGTGGTCGTGAGGGCGGAACGCCGGCATGCGCTCGCCGAGTTCGGGAAATACGTGGTTCTCTTCGATGGTGTGGTGGATCGTCAGCGATTGGCACAGTCGCAGGCCGTGCATGATGAAGGCGCGCAGCGACATTCCTGCCGGGCGGAAGCCCGTGTCGCAGGTCTTGTACAGGAGGTTCCAGGTGTAGCGGAAGTGGTTGTGCTGTGGGAATATGGGTTGGCGGCGTTAGCTTTGAACAACAAAAGATCATTGTTACAGCAAAGGGGGACAGGTAGAGGGGGTTTCAGTGCGTGTTGGTGTTCAAAGAAGCTCAAAGAAACTAGTCAGAGACAAGGGGCGAAACAGAGCAAAAACCTACATAAGCGTCCATGATGACGGCCAGTCGATTGTAGGCTCGAAAATCCGCGGCCGAGAGCTTCGGCAGTTCAGCCTCAATCCCTTCTTTCCCTTCGCTCGTCTTCACCACAGATTCTTTCCCTTCGCCACCAGCATCCCCCGGTACGGGACATGTCGAGGCCATAGTGATACTGCCGACTCCAGCAGCAACAGCAGCAGCAGTGGTTGTCGAAGACTCTAATACCTGTGCCCTACTCTGCGCGTCTTTGGACAAGGATGAACCAAGCACTCTCTTCCCAACAATACTGGCCTGGAAAGGGGATCCTGTCGTCGTGGTGGCCGTGAGTCCCTCGGTGGCTTTCACCGAATCCGAACCCAAGCTTAACCCGCCTTTTCCGTCGTGGAAATTCCTCGTCCCGGCGAATCCCGCCCGATTGTAGACAGTCCACCCAAATGAAGTCTTGTTGAGCCTCAGAAGCGAAGACAGCGGCGCCGTCGAGCAGCTGGCGGCAGTCGTAAGTGGAGAGCAAATCGTTGGCGTCGACAGAGCTACGGCGAGCGCTAGCATCAAGATCGCACCGAGGAACAGTAAAGGCGACGTCGTGTTGATCCACCAACGTCGCATGCGAAAGAATCGGGATGGCCAAAAAAAGTTTCCCTTTTCTCCTATGATAGCGGCCGGCGCGAAGATTTGGTATGATTATATAGTCACAATGTTCCCCGGCAGATAGAACAGAAATATTCGAGTCCACTTCCTTGTTCTCCGAAAATGGGAAGTGCCAGAATCAGAAACAGAATCAGAAATGGAGTTAAGGCTGCAACGCTACCAGGATGAAGTATGTAGGTGACGGTACTCGGGGTGTCGAGTCGAACAGAATGCGGAACCAAACCCACACGACCATTCAGCGACGAACTCGAGGCGGCCTTGCTTGGATAAGCATTATGAATACAAAAATCTCCCCAGAATATCACACAGTGTTTGGTTCTCCCCGGGAAGATCGAACATTTACCGACCCGAGAGCTCTGCCACGGGGTGGGAGAAACGTGCACGGCAAAAACCCTGGGAACGAGATCATTGATTTCGTACGAGTACAGTTGCTCTGCCATCCAGCCAATGAAGATCGATGTTTTCAACGGACATCGGGGCGTCGGACGAATGCGTCGACGACGTTCTCATGTGATCGTCGGCATTTCTCGGTCGAGACAAACTGTGACAGGCGCGAAAAGGGTCGTGGGTGCCCCTGTCTTCCAAAATGTATTTCATCCTGTGCTTTATCCAGTTGCCCAGGTAGCTATGCGAGACACTCATGGAACACGAACTGCGTCCTTTTTGATATATTTTTTTCGGCCATATTTCATTTGATGTTTACTTACAGCGCAACTACCTAGGATTGTCCAACTGGCAAATCATCGCTATGTTTTATCCACCAGCGAGACGCCACACATCCGAAGAGTGAATTCCCAGATCAATGAGGGATGTTGGAAGGTGTTGTTGTTTGTTTGTTTTGTTTTCACATAAATTTCTTCCCACACTGGGCCCCGTCATACAGGACCGGGGTAGTGTTCATTTGATACCATTTTCATCACGTCGTTGCAGCTCACCACTCCCCACCAGCACCTTCTGTTTTAAATTGTTTAACCGAAGAGAGCACCACCAAGTCTGACTCGGACAGACTTGACCTGGGTGTAGTTCGCAAGAGCGTACTTGCCGAGCTCACGGCCAATACCTGACTCCTTGAAGCCACCGAAAGGCACTTGGTAGCTGAGCATGTTGTAGTTGTTAACCCAGACGGTACCGGCCTTCAGGGCATTGGCGACACGGAGAGCAGTGTTGAGGTTGGTGGTGTGAACAGCGGCGGCAAGACCGTAGGTAGTCTCGTTACCGGCCTTGATGACATCCTCCTCGGTCTCGAACTTGCTGATGGAGCAGACAGGGCCGAAGATTTCTTCTTGCATAATCTTCATATCTTCACTGACGTTGGAGAAGATAGTGGGCTGGATGAAGTATCCCTCGTCACCGTGACGCTCACCTCCGGTCTCAACCTTTGCGCCAGCTTCCTTGCCGGACTGAATGTAGTTCATAATGCGGTCAAATTGGAGCTTGCTGACCTGAGGACCCTGGAAAGTGTCGGCTTTGAATGGGTCACCAACAACGTTCTTGGCTGTTCGCTCCTTGAATGCAGCGATGAACTTGTCGTAGATGCCGGATTGGACGTAGATACGGGAACCAGCGCAGCAGCACTGGCCGTGGTTGAAGAAAATACCAAAGTTAACCCACGAGATGGCGTCCTCAATGTTGGCATCGTTGAAGACAATGTTGGGCGACTTGCCACCGAGTTCGAGGGTGACCTTCTTCAGGTTGGACTTGGCAGCAGCTTGAAGGATGGTTCGGCCAACGACAGTCGAGCCGGTGAAGGCAACCTTGTCGATGTCCATGTGAGAGGCAATGGCAGCACCAGCAGTCTTGCCGAATCCAGAGAGGATGTTGACAACACCAGCTGGGATACCAGCCTTCTCGCAGAGAGTGGCGGCGTACAGACCAGATAGAGGGGTCTGCTCAGCGGTCTTCAGGACAACACAGTTACCGGTGGCCAAAGCAGGTCCGATCTTCCACGCCCACATAAGCAGAGGGAAGTTCCATGGGATGATCTGACCACAGACACCCACGGCCTCGTGTCTTGTGTAGTTGAATGTCTCGGGGTCTGTGTCAATGGTCTTTCCGTGGATCTTGTCAGCCCATCCACCGTAGTATCTCAAGCAGCCAGAGGAGAGCTGGACGTCGACCTTGGCCATGGACAGGGCCTTGCCGTTGTCCAAAGATTCGATCGCAGCGAGGGTATCCGAGTATTCGTCGAAGAGGTCGGCAAGCTTGGAGAGCATTACACCTCTGGTCGAGGGAAGGGTCTGGCTCCAAACGCCGTTGAATGCCTTGCGGGCAGCTTTGACAGCAATGTCGACATCTGACAGCGACGCTAATCAGTATCACTTCGCGAGCGCGGATTTACTCCGCTTCACTTCACTCTCACTTACCCTCGGGACCGGCCTCGTATACGGCAACAATTGGCTTCTCGTTAGTAGGGTTGATGGTCTCAAAGGTCTTGCCTTCGGTACCCTTCACCCACTTGCCATCGATGTACAGACCGAGCGGTTGGTCGTAGGTGATGCTGGGGGTCTCGATCTTCTGAGTCAAAGACATTTTGAGATTAATTTTTCTGTTTGCTTATGTTTCAAAACTGATAGGGGGTATCGCTAATAGAGAAACGGAGGAGATGAAGAAAGAAAGAACTGATCATCAACCGAGGACGAAGCCTTTATTTGAAATTCTCACTCTGGCGCGGGGAAGGGTCAGCTCTTGGGATCCAGAATGACTTGTCTTCGAAAGTGTTTTCGCTTTCCTATTGACCGAGTCAGTCGACCAGGGTACGACGTGGGAAGCTACGATCCACTGATCCAGAGCTCCGTCCGGGCAAATGCAGGAGATGAAGGCAACCTGGACGCAAGAATTCCGTCAGAGGACCAGGGCGATTGGATTTTACACCCAGCTGCGGGGTATAACGTGAGGGTCAGACAATATCACTGGACCAAAGGAGATTGATGGTTCAGTTGAAGCAGTGGCAATTGGCATCAGTGGATGAGGGGTAGCAGGTTAGGAACTGCTTCAACTTTTTGTTTAGTATGCCGCATGCCGCATGCGCTCTGGATTCCGATGGTACATGTCTAGTACCGCTAGTGGCCTCTGGCCCGGTCAGCCGCCAAGTTCAACGAGAAGGCGCAGGTCGAAAGGATCACTCTGTCGCACGCGTTCTGGTCAGATCTGACCTCCCCGTATCTAGCAACCGAATTCTCCCTCGCATGGTATGAGTAGAGAAATCGCGAGACGGTAATCGTTGGTAGTCTACGAGTACATCACGATGGGATCAGCAAATCGCTGTCAGTCGGATCCGCGGTCCGCTCTCATACCCAAGTCTGGATCGGCCTACAGCATCCTTCATTGTCGTCAGCAACTACGATCCCTAGCGTAGTGCTTCGGGGGAAGGGTGCTGTCGCAGTTTAAGGTTCTGGAGCTTGTAAGGTCGGCTACATGGAAATATTCTTGTCGTGCGTACTGTGAGTTTCTCGATCCTCAGACACACGCAGGCGGACGGGGAAATATCTCTCCGCATTTATTATATTGCCCGATCCAGAAAGTGTCAGCAATGACGCCTCCGTTGGATACGGAGAAAGCTCAAGCTGAAGCTGGTAACGATCCACCTCGAAAACAGACATGAAAACTGCCATCACGGCCAAAACGAGGGGCAAGAAAAGCATTCACGATCCCTGTTCCATCGACGCGGGGCTGCATGTGGGCGTAAGAATTCTTGTCTTCCGCGTCCGTGACCAATTGCTGGATGAGATATCTCCTAGACCGAAAATAATTATGGATACCTTGATCAATATTTCCGCGTTTTTGCCAGTTGCTACGCGCAGTGTTTTGAAGTCATTCCAGATTTGAAGAACGAGAAGAACGAGAATAACGCCCCCAGCCTCGGTTGGATACGGGTAGGCTACCGGAGTTGGCAGCTCAGAGACCTTGAATGTCGTGCTTATGTATCACAAGTGACTAAACATCCACACCAAATTAACAAGATAACGAGGATGCGCGGCTGCGTACCTCGGCGTGAAGAACTCCGAGATGACCGCCCCCAGGTCATGTGACCTTCATTTTAATACAAGGGTATATTTTATTTTCTCTGAAAATTGGCCGACTGTTGCGGTCGAATAAGGGAGGTTGCCTTGAGCCTTTGGCGTCGCTTCACATCCCACTTGTTCAGTCGTGCCTTGCTCGGAATTTTGGGTTGTTCTTCTACTCGTGTGTGTAAACCACGACGCTAGAGAGCATTAAGCAATGGAAATAATACTTGAGGGAAGCAATTCTGCAGAGATATTTCCACCCGAAGTTGGCGGCGTGAGATTACACACTGGCAAGATATGCGAAGTTTTGGGTTCGAATTGGGCGATCAACTTTTTGCCTGGTGAAATTTTTGATTTTCTGATTCTTGGTTACTGCAGTAGCGCCGGGCGTACAATATGCCAAGAAGAACAACTTCCATTCTCACTGCATCCTTTAAAACTTACCGGACACCCTTGAAGTTCTGCCCACTCTTGCAAGGCAGGTTTACGACAAGGTTATTCTAGCAATATGTGTACGCTACACCTATACACCGTCGCTAGATACGGCAGATGCCTCTCCGCTCGTGCATCCGCGCCGCGCTCTACAAAAGCGCACTTCCCACGGCTCATCTGACACTCCTTCGCGTCTCTCGGGTCTCTCGTTTGCGCCGTCTCCGACGCTTGGGTCTCCCACCTACGCAATGAACGTAGCCTTTTGCGCTCCGTGGCTAGTTCCGAGCCGACAACAGTCTCTGAGCATGCGGCCCGCGGAAAGAAATCAGATTGGTGGGCAGGTTTATCAAATTCAGGAAATCTATCCGTTGTCCACACCATATCCGATCGCGGATGGCACTTTGCCATGGATCGGACAGAAACACGGCGAATGGATGATACATGGACTTTAGGAACCGAACTAAGCTGCGCAACAGCATAGCGTTGCATGAATTGACGAGCCATGTCATTCATGTCTCGTCTTACAACCATGCAAAGCAGCCCGTCAGCAACTATCGCATATATACTCACTCCGGCTCCGCCAAAGTGTGGTATGGAGAATCCTATGAGCTGCAAGAACGAACCTCGCATGAATCTGGAAAGCGGTGAGATGAGAATGAGGATGATCTTGTAGAGGCAGAATTCAGGTCGAGGTCCAAGGGTCCTGCTTTGCAAAGCATCCACTGAAAAGCGACCTTCGAGTCCACTCACCCTCGCGTTCTAATGGTGTCCAACAGATCAAGGATTAAGTATTTCGAACAGCGCTGGTGAGGTTTTTGGCTTCTTGTTGATTTCACGCATTGCATTTCGACATACTCACCTCACTGCACCCCGGCCGCGTTTGCTGACATCTGGGCCATGGAGACCCTCTCACTAAGAGAAAGCTTTTGACAGTACGCGTTCCAAGGCATTGTAACCCTTGCGCAATGAACGGAAATATTCCTCTACCACTTCATGTCAGCCTAGGCCCTGAACACAGGAGCTGGAATCCGAAGCAATCGCCCCACCAACAATGTCAATTCTGGACTATTGCATTCACTCTCCGAGGAAAATCACTTCGCAGTCTTGTTGATCAACAGCATGTCAAGGATGAGAACCGGTGGCGGTGGTAGGGCGATGTCTGGCATCACAAGGCCCATGCAGTTAGTCCTGTGAGAGTTTCCAAGACGAAGCTGGAAAGACGAAGTCGCGGCTCGAGCCATTCCGAGAGCCTTGAAGCGCGAGGAAAAGATAACGCATAGTGGCGAACATGACAGCGAATTTCCAACCCGAGCGAGGAGATGCACACAAGTGCAGAGGCAACACGGCTCTCCTTTCCCGCTTGCCGATGCACTGGTCTCTGTTCCCACCCCGAATACCATATTGGGAACCATTATTCATCAATCGACCATCCCGCAACGCACGCTAAGCAATGTCCTCTTGGGACGCATACAGTCATACCCCAAACTCTAGAGTTTCAACCCACATCGGTTCATCCCATGAGAAGTCATGCCCCTCCACGCTTCGCCGCCTCGCATCAACTTGCAGTCTACTCTATCTATCTCAGGCATCACTAGCCTGCGATCAGCGGCAAAGAAACAATTCGCTCAAGACTGGCGAGACTGGTTTCAGAACCGGTGACTTCCCTCATGGACGCGAGACATGTTAGACGTATGAGTCGTGCTGAACAACTCACTACATCCTCGCCTACAGGTACTTGTACGTACTTAGCTCTTTCGGTTTGGGGGCCAAGAGAGAGACACTCTGGCTGATAGCGCTGCTCTCGCAGACGAAGGGTTTCATCATATGGGTACGTACTTTCCGCCTTGGTGCGTTTCGTTAGGCATCTTTTTTTCTGGTGAACCAGGACTTGGCGATGTCTTTTCTTCAGCCCCCAAACCAGGCCTCTCGCATCGCTTAGTGTGCACACCGGTCGGTTTCTCCCCAACGCAAGCGAGCGAAGACGACCTGTGACATTTCAAAAATGTGAGGATTCAAAATTATGCCGTCTGGCACAACCCATTTTTTTTCTTTCCTCGTGCGTGCGTGTTAAAAGGCAAAAGCAGAGCTGAATCCCCCTTCCGAGTAAACCTGCCGTGAAGAGGAACCCCATCACAAAACATGACGGTGTAGAGGCGCAAGCAAGCTGGGCTGGCACTGGGCTGGCTGCGAGTGCGAGGCTCAGGCTCTGCATGCCCACTGCATGCGCACCAAGGCCGTTAGGTAAGCGGCGGCGCCACAACTAAACTTGTCCTCGTGAGCCAGTAAGACACCACGGCTTACTCGTACTATCAGAAAAACGCCACACAGCCTGTTGTAGTGTGTGATGTCAGCGGCTGAAAGAAGTAGATATTGCCCTGGTTTTTCAGCCCTTTCAATTGTGGCGCAGGACATGCAGTGTGGGATGGCGGGCTAATAATAGGTTTTTTCCCAGGCAGGGCACGGGAAAGACATCTTCGTCCCATGGGGTGTGCACGGCAACGACAAGCTCTCGTACTAGTTATCTCCTGTCTTCGAAACTAGCGAAACACACAGAACGCCAGCGCCAACGTGCGGGTGCCGGCTCCGCGGGAAGAAACGTTCTTTCTGGAGGCACGAAAAACGACAGCTACAGCAAACTGCTTGGTCGCTTGGGTTTTACGAGGCATTGAAAAAAGGCGTTGGGTCGAGACCCTTGACGCCCGCGATGCAACACGAGGGAATCATTGATGATGTCGGTTATTGGGTACCTACGTGGATTTTGTAGCGAGCCTGACGGCTACGGTATGTGGACCTGGACCAGAGCTTTGGGTCCTCTCCTTCGACTCCCTAGGACGAGTGACATGTCCAGCTCATCGATTCCATTTCACGTGCTTTCAGTAGAGAAACCTCGAGATCGAAGATCGCTGAGCGGGAAAAAAGAACCTCCCATAGATGGTCTTTTTTTGGTAAATTCAACGTCTGGTTCATTTGCGACTGCTCTTTTTTTTCTTTGCGTCAAAGTCGACTTCCATTAGTTTGCAGCTTGAGTTTGTTTCTCTTATGCTGCTGCTGTTGCTAAAGTAAAAAGAAAACCATATCGCTATCTAAGACGCCATTCTCCAAACCCTCACATATTATGTTGGCGTCCTCATGTAGTCCTATACTTCGAGCGGCGCTCCTTTTCTGATCGAATAAACTTATACGTTGTGTTCAAATGATTCACGTCAGGTTCTGTGATGCCCTGCGGAAGTACCGTTCTCCCCAGACAAATTCAGAGATGAGATTCTTTGACTATAAAGATGTGATGGCAGAATATCCGTACATTTGCGCATTGCTCCCCATGACATTTGACGTAGGAGTTGGAGGAACGTAGTTGCCCTGGTATGGTGGGTTTTGTGCTGAAAAGTCGGCATTCTTGTATAAGGGATTGACAATGCCTCCTGGATATTTTGGACGAGGAGGCGTGGGGCTCGCGGTCGGAGGTGCACAAGAGACTGATGGCGCGTAATAAGTTGATGCTTGGCTTATATTGTCGTAGTCACCTCCACGACTGCTCCAGCCCCATTTCTCTCTGAGATCGTCATGAATAAAGTCGACCCGCCAGCCGGTCTCCAGCTTTATTCTGTCGAATATCAATAGTACTTCTTCCTGTTCCCGTCTGATGGTGAGATTCTCTCCGGCCACGGCCAGACATCGAATAGAAGCTGAAGCGACGCCCCTATCTTTCGCATGTGCTACGATGCCGCAGATTTGTCTCGAATGGTACAGCCTCATTTCGTGCATCTCGTCAGCTGTTTCCGCTTGTAAGCTAGCCAGAGGATTCACCGACGCAAGCAATGCCATGGCAGTATGGTAAAATAGATTTGCAACGATACTGGCTCTTTTGATGAACCACAATTCAGGAAAAGCACTTCTCGTATACTTGGTTGGCTGAAGGAAGGCCAGAGGGCGCATTGTTGCTGGGATTCCTTTGTGCCAAAGATCGGCGAAATGCTTGAGACCTCGCCAATATGACTGTCGTTGCTGTAAGCGCATTTGTTCGGCATGCGCATTGGCGTCGTGATGTCGTCGTTGCGCCTCAGACCGGAAGTTCGTGATCTTTGATAAGACCCAAAGCATCTTGTGCGCCCAGTCTTCTTCATGTCCACCAACGAGCTGAGGCTCCATGCTAACGTCGAGGCCCCAGGTATCAGGATCCCAGGCGACACTCCAGTTGAAGTGCAGGCAGCTAAACAGCTCCAACCCGACATTCAGCCAAAAGCAGGCGGAGCCTACTCCCTTTGCAGTGGCATCCCAGCGACACTCTTTGATAAGTGCACGGGCCCCTGCAATGTGATTCATCCTTTGCAAAGCTTTTTCAGACATGACTTCGTAAACATTGAGAATGGCAGCAGTGGTGGCGCATAGTACACTGTCTCGGTCGGGGTTCTGTAGAGACTTTAGAAGCAGCTGCGTCGCACTGTTGTAATAGTTCAGCGCATCTTCTTCAGGATATCCTGCGGAATTCACCAGTGTGAGGTGACGGACTCCACAAGCAAGAAGAGCATATTTCAGCATCGGTTCTTTCAGTGCTTGGAAGGGGATGACGCGAGAAAAGTGTTTGTCGGCGTCCATAGAATCCATCCATATTCCCACCTCTTCCACAAATACTTGCATGTATAAAACCTCCTTGGCGTTTCTTAAGGGTGGAAGAGCTTGTTCATCTTCATCTTGGTCTGTTGGGACCATTGTGGGCTGTTGGTGTTGGTAAGATTGTCGTTGGCTTTCAGCTGAATCGTCGTAGAGTACAATGGCGTTTGCTTCTTCGTAACCCTGGACAGTAACGTTCGAGTATGTTCCTTGAGGCGCATGGACATAATTGCTTGTGTATGACTGTTGATTTGGGAGCTGCTGATGGGTCATGAGAGGAGCAGCGACTTGGCTATAATCATAAGTCAGATCTGGCAGACTCAGCCGCTGTCGCTTCGGCGGCGGCTCAAATGCCTGATACTTTTCCAGACCTCCCTTGTACTCGGATGCGATGTCGCGAGAATCATCCTGGAAGGTGACTTTCCAGTCGTGAGTCCGAGGGAGTAGGTGAGGCGGTCGATCGCATTGAATGTCGATAAAATTCAGGCGAATGCCGCGCTTACATTTACGATTGGATTTCTTGCAATTCTGACAATTTGGCAAGCCTTCGTCGCATTTTAGGTGACGTTCTCGGCATGTGAGACATCCAGTTCTAACACGCTTGGGTTTTGACGTTGGGGTAGTGTCCGACTTGAGATGGCGTGGAGCCTCGGGCTCCGTCATCGAGGTAGGGCTATTCCGTTGAGTCTGAGAAGTGGGCGTCGACTTGGTCGACGAGTCCTGTGTCACGGAACGCTGATCGTTGTCTGTAGGATCCGCATTTGCGTATGGCGGAGTGAGTAGAGTGTAAGCCGAAGGCGGAGTCTTCTCAAAACCAGGTCTTGGGGATATTTGTGAAGTTTGTAGACCCAGGGGGTTGGAACCGGTTCGTGAATGGGGCGCCACGCTGGGTCGTCCAAGTTGAGTGGTGTTTGCCTGTGACGAAGCCGCAACGGGCGGGTATAGGGGAGCGTAATTGGGCGCCAGCTTGAAGGACTTTATTGGGATTTCATGGTCATGTGTAGATGAAGTATAGTTCGTAAAGGCCGTTAGGTAGTGATGATTTGGCAAGATGGTGTTTTTGGTTCAAATGATTGTGCTGTGATCCTCGGATGGATGATGAGTTGTTAATGGTAATCTGTCTGATCGGGTAGTCAGTATCTGAAACACGATCAGGGCTATATTCGCAAAGCATAGCCACATTTGCCAACACGAAACGTGAGAGACTGTCATCTGCATGGAACTCGATGCGAACTGAAATCGCCCACCAAGTCTATTGCTGACTTTCACTGCATAGAGTCACCCAAGAGTGAGGTCGATACTTCCACTTTTAATGAAAGAAATTTGAAGTATTCTCCAAATATCCCTCCCACTTGTGTGTTGCGAGGGTAATCGCCACCTCTTCCAAAGTTACATGACACATGAGACATACTTGGGTACCAGGAAACATTGGTCAACATACCTGATGTTTGTAGCAGGAGCGATATAGCACAGTGAGAAGATTTGCAGTAGCAACGAATGTTGGGAAAGTTTGAGGCGGATCAAGGTTGGTAGTCAGATCAAAATAATCGGGCATGGGGGCAATGTTTAATGAAGGAAGACGCGAGGGGGTCCAGACATTGATGCGATTTGAGTTCCAATTGATGAGATGGAAGTTTGCAATTGCGAGTAAGTATAGCTAGCCCCCGGTCGATCGAAGAAGTTTGTCAAGGTGCCATGGTGCCATGGATCCTGGGACCATGCCATGGCTTTTTTTTGCTGAGTCTGACAATCTTGCATTTTCTTCCCTTTTTTTCCTCAATGCCTGCCATCAAATGCTTGGATCAGCTTGCCCGAGACTCGCGCTTCCGCAGTGATTGGCGGAAGCTACGGGTTTCCCCCAACCCGAAGCCCTTGCAAAGCATTCGGTAGTGGCCAAAACACTACGGGTTGGTGTCAGGGATTCACAGGGATGGTCTTGGGTGGCACAGATGGCTCTCTAGGTGGGTTCCAGGCTAGCGGGCTAGCCTTGCTGCCCTTAGAATGGGCCGGGTATAGGCCTGGTGTCCACCGGGGAAGGCCGAAAATTAGAGGCCCCTAGTCTCTTATGGTAGACTCGCCCTGCAATTGCGGGCCCTGGCACCCTGGCAGTGCAATGGACATGCATCTGTTTTAGGGTTCAAGATTTGTGGACAAGGCCTGGAGACTCAGAGAGATGCTCATGATGACGTGCTACTGGACGATGGACAGCCTGGCATTCACCAAATAACACGTCAAAACCAGCCAGGGGTTGTACCATGGGAGCTGATACATCTGGAACTATTGAAAAGTAGGTCGTGTACTTGTACCTCTGCTACCGGGTACTGGTAGATCTGTAAGGAAATCTTGGAAGTGGCAGGCATTGAGCAAGTCAGTGAGCGATCGACTCCGGCAATCACAAATCCTGCCTCGTAAGTGCTTCGATCTCGCTGTTCAGAAAGCGGTAACTTGGGCGTCTATCTGTGCATCCTGACGTCCGGCTGTCCTCGAGTCTGCTGCATTGGTATGTCTAGCTCCTCGTTTAGGATATCTGCAGGTCGCGCTCCTCTTCTTTGGGCTTTATCGTGCTGTTCAAACTCGGCGAATACCCCTGTCGTTCGGGGTCTTCATTCGCTTCCTTTGCTGTTTTCACTCCTCAACCCCGGCGACAGAGTCCGAGTCCAAGACTCTCTGCCTCTCGTCACTGCGATCTTCGCATCACCCTGTCTCGAGCAATAGTATCTCGTCGGAGATCGGGTTGGGGCTGCCTTCTCGCTTGCCCAAAATTCAATTGCTCTCTGTACCTAAACCGTTACCCGAATTTGTCCTCGCTTGTTCTTCGCTACCAACACGAATTGCCCGCACATCCAGACCCGGAGCTCGGCTTTTCTTTTCTTCCTGGGTCAATTGCCCTTTCGCTGACCAGGTACGAGGTCTGCGAGACCTTCACAGGCCCTTCCAGGTCTCTTTTCATGCAGTGTGGCTTTCGAGTTGCCTATTCGGTCCTTTCGGCTGCATGCGTCTTCCTCTCTGGGCGAGCTTCTCCGGGTGTGCACCACCCGTCCGGCCTCACCGAACTTCTTGAACAGGCCTCTCCCCTGGTCCCCACCATCAGAGGGGCGTCTCGCCCGCTTCTGCAGCCGAAAGTCCTCTCGCTTCCACTTGCAAACTGACCCAATCCGACATTACTTGTGGCTGGTGAGGCTTGTTTCCACGTGGTAGTCGTGCCACACGAGCCACGCTGTCATTCCTTATGCGAGTAATGTGGCTCAGTCCGGTGTAGGCTGAAGTGAGACGCCGGCCGTGACTCCTGAAGCGAGTCTGATGCCCTTGCCACTTCTGATACTGGTGCTCGCATCGTCTCTCATTCTCCATCATAGCTCATCAAACCCCCCTGCGCAGCTCAGCTCGAGTCATCTCGGGCTGAAAAGTATTTGCTTTTTTGCCCCAGCTCTTTCGCTTATAGAACGAATCGCCGCCTGCATGAATTGGGCCTCCGAATCTCGTCTATCAACATGGCTACACGCCTTCATATGATGGTACGCCTTTTTCACAGCGCTATAACCGGCTTCGTACTCGAGCCGAATATTGCCATGTGGATGTTATGCACTCTGATGCGGCGTCGGTTCTAGAATTCGGCACCTCAGCCAGAATATCAAACTTTGATGCCTACTGTGATTGTTGGCACCGCTACTACGGTTATGAGCACGAAACATCGGATGCTGGTACGCAGCGATTCGAGTGGTATGGGGTAGTACGTACGAGTATAGACAACTGCCCCTGATATTGATAATCGTAAGGCCCCAGGTAACTAAATAGTGCGGGCAACCGTCCACGACTCGCGAGGAACGTGGCAGCCTCGAACCACAACTCATTTCAGCACGAACCTATGGAGTCTCGAAGACAGGGAACTCAACGGCGGGTAGTCGTTTTGTTTCACCTTATTGAGACAACTTTACGTCAAAGCTCACCAATGTCACACTGTGCCCAGTTGCGCCATATGTAAAGGTGGTTCGATGCGTAAGGGTATTGAGTGCTCGTGCGAGTACATTCGTGCAGCGGCGGAGATAGTTTTTGTGGTTTGGTGTGATAGGTGCCAGGGAGCCTGCAGGCATCTATCATCGGCCTAAATGAGCCATGCAGCGCGCAAGTTGTTGCCCAAAACCTCTGGCAAAAATTAAGCCTTCCTAGCCCCGAGAACCTGGAAGACTTACGCCGACTGGCCAAACTATTAGACGCTAGCGGTCTCAAAAAATTATGTGGTTGATATTTGATTATGCCAAAAATCTGAGTGAAATCTTGCGTCAACATCGGTAGCGGTTTGCAGCATGTCCTGTGCTTCCTTGGCCAAGTGGTAAGGCGCATCACTCGTAAGCTTCATGGAATGATGAGATCGCCGGTTCAATGTAAGACAATTCCATGCATGCACATCTACTATCGCCTCTAACAAAAATGCCCACAGTCCGGCAGGGAGCAGACAAGACGCTTTTTTGTAGATTCGATTTTTTTAATCGCTGTTTAAGAGGTTTTCTGTGCAACCATAGCCAATGTAGGTGGTGCATGTGCTTGGCATTCGAGTGGGTTGCGTCTCAGGAACAAACTCGCAACCCTCGTTGCGTTTTTAGGGTATTGTCATTTTAGCTACGGGAGAGCAAAGTCGAAGATGGCATAAACGAGAATCTAATTTTGACACTGTTAAATTGATACCAGGCCAGCTTGCCAGTTGCCGAGAATATTGCCATACTGGTTGCTACTCGTCAATCGCATTCTGGGTCGCTACTACTATGCCGTGTTCTGGAGCCTCCCAAAATTCGCCCATTCAGAAACTCATGGTAACCATTCCTCGACGGCACAAATTAAAGACAACATTTCTTTCCTGCCGCTTACAAGCCTAGAATTCCTCCAGCTACTAATACCAGATCTTTCCAGCTAAGAGGGACTAATGGAAAATGGGCCGGTCGTACCTGCCTACATTTTGCGGGGCCATGAGGCTCCGATCCACGCCTTGAGGTTCTACGACAACAATGCTTTACTGGTTTCTGGCGACAGCGAAGGGTGGATGATCATATGGAGCCTCTCATCCAAAAGACCTGTCGCAGTTTGGAAGGCGCACGAATCAGGTCTTCTGCAGATTGAATCCTGGACCAACACCCGCCTCGTCAGGTAAGCGGTCATTTTCAGCCGTCGTTCTCGGACAGACGAGACGGAGAGGAGCAGCCCTATTGACCTATCACAGTCACGGACGAGATCATAAACTCAGAGTCTGGCAGCTTCGCCAGGAAGACTTTTCCGGTCTCAACACAGCATTCCCGGCAGAGGCCCGGGGGGCAATATCAGACAGTCGTCAACCATGGTTACTTCATTCGCTGTCCGTCAACGCCCTCAACTTCTGTGCTTTCTCAATGTGCGACGAAAGCAGGGAACCAGCAGTATCATCAGGCGATGCTCCTCCACAGTTGATTGCTTCCCCGAATGGCCTTGATTCCGGCGGCATTGACATTTTTCAATTACCATCCGAGAAGCGCATCTCACGGATCAAATCGGACCAGAATGATCCCACAGGAATGGTCATGGCAGTCTCGCTCTTCCACCAGAAAGATCAGGGTCAGACCACCCTATGTCTGATATCGAGCTACGAAGACGGCCGCGTAATGGTGCATGCCCACAGCGGAAACCTGCACGATGTCAACGAGGAAAACCAGTGGTACAAAGTCCTGAGCGCCAGTGCGCACACACAGCCGGTGCTATCCCTTGACCTCTTCCCCTCTTCACGTACACACTTTTTGACTTCGAGTGCCGATGCCAACATTACTAAATTCGCCCTTTCCACTCCCGGGGAGACAGGAGCCGAGGAGGTAGAACCTGAGAGAGTCGTCAATACAAAGCATGCCGGTCAACAAGGGCTCAGTATCCGCTCTGACGAAAAGATCTTCGCCACAGCGGGCTGGGACGGACGGGTGAGAGTGTATTCGTGCAAGACCATGAGAGAGCTGGCGGTGTTGAAATGGCATAAAGTTGGGTGCTACTCAACCGCGTTCGCGCATGTGGTAGGCAACACCACAGCTGAGTATGCATCCAGACACGGCACAGACAGAAACACAACTGCAGGATCCACGGCGATTTCGAAACCTATGAGTGCACTTGACATAATCAAACAACAGCGAGATGAAAAGGCTCGGCTCACACACTGGCTAGCGGCCGGTGACAAGGCCGGCAAGATTTCACTATGGGACATTTATTGATCCAAAATCCAAACACAGCTAACTTTGTCGAGAGCCATAGCTATCACTTCAGCGGCGAGTTCTACCTCGCCTTTTTGGGTGCTAATGAGCCTTCTTCTGGCCTTTCTTCTCCACATTCGAGTTTGGGAGCGACACTTTCTTGAATGAACTTGCATGTGGTTCCAGGATGACATTATCAATGAGTCTGACCGTGCGCTGATCCAGTTCCTCCTGAGTCTTAGGCCTGTCGACTGGAGACACCATCATGGCGCCACTCAATATGGCACCGACGTCTCGACTTAATTTATCACCTTCCTTCTTTGCAGCCATCGTTTCGGGATGGGAGAATGATATGTAATCCACTTCGATATGGCAACATGGACCAACGTGACCATCAGGTCTGGCTCTCTTGGCATCCTCCTCAAACACTTGCATTGCTGCCCTACGCAGCTGCGCCACAGAGTAAACGCCCGAATTGTAGAGGTCACGAGCAGCAAAAAGCGCACGAGACAAAACAGTGGCATCTTCCCTGCGTCCAGGACCGAGATAGACATTGCGGCTGCTCATAGCCAGCCCGTCGGGTTCTCGCACTGTAGGCACAATTCGGACTTCGGTAGGCATGTGGAAATCTTTGACCATTCGCTTGATCAGCATACACTGCTGGATGTCCTTTTGGCCAAAGTACACGCGGTCGGGCTGCACTATGTTGAATAGTTTCGTACACACTGTTGCGACTCCGCGGAAAAAGATGGGCCTCGACCTTCCCTCGAGCTGAGACCCCAGCGGAGTGATTGTGACCCAGGAGCCGTTGCCGACGATATCCGAGCTTGGAGGCAATGTTGGATACATTGTCTTTACATACGGGGCGAAGATGCCTCGAATTGTAGATGGGTGTTCGGCTTTTGTGCTCTTGACGTACTCTTGATACACCTGTCTCAATTTCGCCAGGTCTTCTTCCCAGGTGGTGGGGTACGAATCCAAGTCTTCATGGGCAGCAAATTGAGTAGGATTGACGAATATGGAGACAAACACGTCCGAGGTCTCTTGCAAAGCTTGTCGGATCAAAGACAGGTGGCCTTCATGTAGTGCTCCCATGGTGGGAACAAATCCCACCGTCTTGTCATTGAGGAATAGCTGTTTCCGAACTGGACGCAGCGCTTCGACAGTACGAAAAACAGGGAAGGGGGCTTGAGTGTCGGAAGCAGGTGGAGATGTACTGTAGCTTCGCACCCAGAATGAGTCATTGAGACGGAATTGAAAATATAGCCCTCGCTGCCATGGTGTCAAGAACGTCTTCAGCGTCGCCGGTCGAAGAGATCTCAAGGTGATTCCCTGCATTGTCGGAGGGATGTAGTTTCAAGCCTGGAGCTCGATCGGAGGGTTTCGTTGTTCGTTGTTGCAGGGTTCACCTTCATCTTGGTTCCGCGCAGCACACCGTGTCTTGAAGCTGATCCGAGCAGCTCATGACACAAAATGCGGTGTATTTGTAGGTCACTGAGATGCGGCAGCTGGACCTCAAACGCCGAGCATGTAGTTGGAGGCCCCCGATTCACCGCAGCTGATCCCAGGCGACGCCCAGCCAATCGGAGGCTGGTTTACTCCGCAAAGAACGAAAAAGTTCCAATATCCAGGAACTTCTTTCAATTTGGGATTTTCCATCTTCGCATTTCAAAAGTGTCGGGATTTGAGTGCAAGAGCGCTAATGCACTAACACTCCAGACACAAGAATGGCCGACGATGGCATGTTCCTCAACTTCTCCGTCGATGAGAATGTCGCCCCTACTGTACGTGCAGCCCAAAAATTCAAAGGTGGGTCGTGGAGAGACCGTCTGAAAGCAAAGCGGTCTGTGCAAAGAGCAGGAAGAGGCGGAGAACAAAAGACGAAGGATGATGCAAACACTGTACCTATATCAGGCCGACGCCGTGAAGATCAGACTCAGAGACACGCAGGCCGTCAACAGAAAGAGCAGCTGGAAGAATTCCCAGAGCCTCGACCGGCCAAAAGAAGACGTGAAAACGACAATGCACCAGGTTCAAACCATGTCGCAGGTCAGCAGCGGTTCGACCCAAAAACCCAGCCGCCAGGCCAGCGCGAGGTCATATCTTCTCTATTCACCTATAATCCGAAACCCTCGACTGCGCCCCAAGAGCCATCGAATGACGAGGAAAAACCTGCGGCCCCTTCGAATGCCCCTCTGATCGATGGCATCGACACATTCACATCTCTTGGCCTCTCAACCACCATCGCGGCTCATCTCCTGACCAAAATGGAGCTGAAAACACCCACAGGGATTCAAAAGGCCGCCATTTCTCAAATGTTGAAAGACGATGGTGACGCTTTTATCCAATCGGAGACAGGCTCAGGAAAGACTCTGGCGTATCTCCTGCCCATAGTACAACGGATCATGGCCATGTCCGAAAAGATCAAAGCAGAGCAAGCCGACTGCGCGCAAAATCCACTATTGCTGCATCGAGACTCTGGTCTATTTGCCCTCATCCTCGCGCCAACCCGTGAGCTATGCAAACAGATCTCCGTTGTTCTGGAGCGCCTCCTAGGCTGTGCTCGATACATTGTGGCTGGTCATGTCATTGGTGGTGAGAAGAAGAAATCGGAAAAGGCACGTCTACGAAAAGGGTTGAACATCCTGGTGGCCACGCCCGGTCGACTGGTCGATCACTTGGAAAATACGAAAGTTCTGGACGTGAGTAACGTACGCTGGCTTGTTCTGGACGAGGGCGACCGACTGATGGACCTGGGTTTCGAAGAGGATATCACCAAGATTGTGAACATGTTGGATCAGAAGAAGCGGCCGGGAGGGAGCAGCAAGTGGCCAGGTCTGCCGCCGACGAGGACAACAGTGCTATGTTCGGCAACATTGAAAATGAACGTGCAGAAGCTGGGCGAGATCAGTCTTAAGGATGCGACATTGATCAAGAATGATGCCTCTGCTGGAGACCAGAACTCTGGAGACGGAGCAGCTGGGACCACGAATGAGAATGGGACTATGAACTCGGCCTTCCTCGCCCCGGCACAGCTCAAACAATCCTACATCGTGGTCGCTGCAAAATTACGATTCGTTACACTTACAGCTCTACTCAAACGAACATTTGCAAGGAAAGGATCCGTCATGAAAGCGATTGTCTTTCTGTCGTGTGCCGACTCTGTCGAGTTCCATTTCAAAGCGTTTACAACGGCACTTGAGAGTGAGAACGAGAATGAAGAAGATGCGAGCACGCAATTACCGCAATCCGGTGCCGAGGACGATTCAGATGTCGAAGACCTCCGGGTACCCAAAAGTTCATCCTCCACTACGAAAGACGCCTCATCCTCCGACTCAATCCACCCGTCTCCTATCCTCTCTTCCCCTACGAATCCACTCACATTATACAAACTGCATGGCTCGCTCCCGCAAGCAACACGAACAAGCATCGTTAATTCCTTCGCACACACAACGACTCCGTCCCTCCTACTTGCAACGGACGTCGCGTCCCGCGGTCTCGATCTACCTAATTTAGACTTGGTGATCGAATACGACCCGGCATTCAGTACCGACGACCACCTTCACCGTATCGGACGTACCGCACGTCTCGGCCGCGATGGGCGGGCGATCATATTCCTCCTGCCAGGAAAGGAGGAGGGGTATGTGACGGTGTTGAAATCATCCTATCGACAGCAGAGAAACAGCAACGATGGCGGCGATGCCTCGTCTCCAGACGGCACCATCGCCAACGTGACGTCCCTCTCCGCGGATGAAGTCCTCAAACGTGGCTTCACGCCCTCCAGTGGCGTCATCGCCACCAAGAAGGACGCTTCTAATCAACAACCATGGGACGTCCGAGCCACGAATCTCCAACTCGCTCTTGAGCGCTGGGTCCTTTCTACCCCTTCCACAGTCTCATCTTCTTCATCCACGCTTACAGTAAAACCCAAAGATCTCTCCCGCAAAGCCTTCCAATCACACATCCGCGCCTACGCGACCCACACGGCGAATGAGCGAAAATGGTTCGACATCAAAGATTTACATCTAGGTCATTTGTGCAAGAGCTTTGGACTGCGCGACACGCCGACGGGAGTCGGGGCGGGGAGGAATGGGAATAAGAACGGTGGAGACAATAAGGGTCGCAGGCACATCGAGGGTGAAAATGTGGGTGCGAAGAGAAGGAGAAGCGATGGTGGAGATGTAGCAGCAGGAGCTGGTGATGTGGACAGCACAGTGGTGGATAGGGAAACGGATGAAGCGGCAAGGAAAATGCGCGAGAAGGTGCGCATGAACCGAAAGATGATGATGGGCGGAGGCGGCGCGGACGAGTTCAACATTGCTTAGAGAAGGGGGAGTTTTCAGTCGAGAAGTTGAAAGGGCGAGACTGGATTCTGGTGAAATAGTAGGAAATGAGACAGTAAACGATGACTGCTTGATTTCAGAGCTCGCGTAGTCGGAGCTTGACCGAGACAATCCATCAACGTTTGCTTTCTATGCCTATCTCGGAAACATATACGAGGTACATGTATCAGGTTACAACTGTGGAAGAGAGACATGGGTGAACAGGATCGCCAGCCAAGGTTAACGTCTTACGAGATGCGGCGCGGCGATGAACTACACACATGTACTAGTAGTTTGCCAGTGGCAGGCCTGACCAAGAAACCACGAAGCTCTATTCGAATCTACCATACCACCCAGCCAGAGTATCATGATCCTTCTTCGCAACACCCTCCTCTCATGATTACAACATCATACCAATAATCCTTGGGGCGTCTTGGAAATATGCATATACTGTGTAGCTGTTGCGAGGCCCTGGTACAAAGAACCCACAATCAACAAGGCACACCGTTGGCACTCTACCAACAATGGGCGTTGTCTAAAGGTGGTGGAACGCTACGAACATCCGGAGCATTCATTATCCCAGGCTCGTCACCCAGCTCGTTCATGGCGCTTGTTCATTCGTAGTCTGAGACACCATTACACCAAACCCGAATCTGTTGCTTCGGTCTCCTTGGATCCACCGCTAAAAGGAATGTACAAGTCACTTGTACTTGGGGGCCTGATTTCACTATGAGTGCATATACATATGCTCTCGCTGGGTTTGAATGTCGCTTTAATCCTTCTACTGGTGTGAGCTTTCGTCTGTTCTTTTCCACCCTGTACGGTCTTGTTCACGTCGCTTTGCAAATACATTATATTCCCCCCTTCTTTTCAGCACACGGAAGCCTGGTGCGTCACCTTCACATATATACTTAATGTAAACAACAAAAAAAATGGCCGCCGCCGCAAAAGACACAGTCCTTGAGACAGGGACAGAAGCCAAGGGGAGCATACTCGTGACCGGAGCCAATGGAGGACTGGGAAGCGCCATCGCAGAGCAAATCGCCTCGAGGCCCGAGCTGGCAGCATACCATGGGCTTTACACGGTGCGAGACGCGGAGACGGCGCCGGCTCTGAAAGAGGCTCTCGCGCGCGGTGCGTCATCGCATCAATACGACATCCTCTCCCTCGATTTGACCAAGCTCGACAATGTGCGCCAGGTGGCGGAAGGAATCAACGTGAGTGCCGACCCTGCCCTTCACCCTTTCTTTCATCGAACCTCTGGTGTTTGAGTGAGTGTACATACATACCAACACAAGAGCAACCGCCCTAGGCCCGCGTCTCCTCCGGTTCAATCCCACCGATCCGCGCGCTGATCCTCAACGCTGGCTTCCTCGAATTCGCACACCAGTCCTGGACGGCTGACGGCCTCGACACGACATTCGCGGCAAACTATCTCGGCCATTTCCTCCTGACGCTTCTCTTGCTCGGCAGCATGGACAAGGAGGCGGGTCGGATCATCGTCTTGGGGAGTCAAAGCCACGAGTGAGTATGCTCCCTAGCTCTCTCATCGATATTCGCGAACGGCGACGAAGCTAACACCAAACGCTCCACAACAGCCCGCACGACAAACGCAACGACTTGAGCAAAGCCTTCGAGAAGGAGAAGTCGACAGGAATGGTGCAGGACGCCGCCAGCTTCACCGCCATCGCGCAGGGAACCTGGAGCACCGCGAAAGAAGACAGCTCGTTCCGCAGCGGGTTCCGGCGGTACGGGGCGGCGAAGCTGTTCACGATCATGATGATGCACGAGCTTCAACGGCGCGTCGACGCTCAGGCAGAACTGAGCAAGATCTGTCTGCTGGGCGTCGACCCGGCCGCGATGGTGACGGGCATGCAGCGCCGCGGGCCGTGGATCATCCGCGTGTTGATGTTCAAATTCGTGTACCCGCTGACCGTGCGCCTGTTTCCAAACGGCGACACGGTGCGCCCGCCGAATCGCTCGGCTGCACATGTTTTGGAGGCGGCGTTTGTGGTCGGCGAGGAGGGTGGGAATAAGCCCGCGCACAGGTATTTCGACGGGAGACGGCCGATGGAGCCGAGTGACGAGTCGAAGGATGTTGAGAAAGGGAAGTTGGTGTGGACGGAGACGGTGAAGTTGGTGGGATTGAGGGAAGGGGAGACAATTTTGGCGGAGTGGCGGTAAAGACAAGAGTTTGGGATTGTGGAGAGGAGCTACGATGAGGATCAGTCCGGTCTTAGAGAAATGTTGGATACGCAGCCGGCCGTGGTCGCGAACTCCGAAGAAAGACTTCCCAGAACTGCAAGCACTGCAAGCTAGGGATCATCTTGTCACCATGATATTTGACTACGAAACATCTGGTGTGGCCGATGCTAACTGGCCTCAACACTATCCAGCTCAGAGCACTCACATGGGAAAGGTCTCAAAAAGCGTCACCATCAACCTCTAGCATGGGCACCACGACTATTTCTCGCCTTACTGCCTCTACAGCCATTGATCGGCATGACACCCGTCTTGGGCAGTCGACGCTCACTACGAAGAGAGCAGCATGACCAACGCCGCGAATTCCGCCACCAATATCGTCGACGCAATGACGTACAGTTCAAACTCTCTTACCAGCACCCAACCAAAATGGAGTGCATGCTGCTGCCTCAGGAAGCGGGACGCCGCAACCACCGTGTACACGACCGCCAATGCCATGCAAAACGCCGCGAGGGCCAGCCACCTGTAACGTTCCTGGGGTGATTGATCACGCCCGAAGTTGGACGGTACGCAGACCATGCCGAATGTGAACATGGCCATGCCCATGGAAAACCATGCGAGGAAGGTGTTTTCGTTCTCGATGTGGAGTCGCGCCTCGGCTTGAGAAATGGGGATGGCGATGTGTGCTGTCCACCACGCTCGGATTTTATAGAGGAGCAAAGGGTCAAATAGTGAGGTTGGGTAATGGTTTATTGGGGCGGTGGCGATAATGTCTTCGTCTTTCTTGTCATAGTCGTCATTGTCGTCGTCGTCCTCCTCCTCTTCGTCTATGTAAAGTTCGTCTTCCTAGAACTTGAACACCCCAGTCTTACTCCTTACTCCGTCAAAGACACATATTCCATCCACAGGGACGTATTGTCTTGTTAGCAGTTTGATAGCTTCTTGTGCCACCATACCACCCAGAACACTTGAGATGTTGTGAAGTTCGCCGCCTTGAGCACGCTTGACCTCTTCGATGGCTTTGGTGATATTTTCCTGTATCTCGGAGTCGGACGATAAGTTCGCCAAATCGAGAGGGCTGTCAGGGGTCAAAACGCCAGCGTTCAGGGCAAGAAAGACAGGAAAAAGAGACTCCCAGTCGTTCTCGATGACGGAGGACAACTGCGCGGTGATTTTCGAGCCAGAGGTCATCAGGCGCAGAGACGGAAGCGGCTCGCTATTCGAGTTCGTCAGAACACGAACGTGGGAAGCATTTTTGCAAAATGCCTCGATTTCCGAGTCTGGAATGGCAGAGTCCGTTCTTGATAACGAAGCTTCAATGCTTCGAACAAACTTTGTGACCTCGGCCACATCATGCCTTGCCTTGGACTTGTATATTGTTTGGATTTGGATGTAATCTGCAGAAGTCGCCTTCATGTCTGGTAAGGCTCCTGGCAACGGTAACAGCCCGTGGGCATCGTAGAACGTCTTGATTGCATTCGCAATCACCCAGAAGTTCGCAGAGTCCTTAGTTAAGCTCGCGCATGAAGGCATGTTCAGCATCTCTTTGCAGCCGCTACCTATCGGTGGCGGAGCTATACTCTTAAGGACAGCAGCACAAGCCTCATCGTAATTCTCTTCACCTCGCTCCGGATTATCTGTTCTGGCACTGGAGCGAACAAGATCGCGAAATTCGGTCTTCTCCTTGAATGAAGAGGGATATTTGTCATCGTGGGTCTTTCTCCATTCTCTCAAGTAGTATAACAGCAGCAAGATATAAGGGATATGCCCGTGCTCATGATCTGGCAAAGCAGAAATATCTCCTAGCTTGTCCACGGCACAGTTAAGTTCTGGCCAAGGTGCAAGCAGGCGGAGATCTTGTATGCTTTCAGGATCAGGGTGCGTGTCGACAACAAGGAACTCAGCCGGTAGCTGTACCGAAAATGAGGCAAAGAAACCTTCGGATTGAATGTACATGACGGGTATCGAGCTGGTAGACGCGTAAGCGCATATTCTCTGGAGAAGATTTTCAGCGATGGGGGCGCAGAGGAGGATGAGGTTGTAAGGTTTGAGGGAGTCTTGAATTGGCAGCCATTGTGAGAGAGGAGAGGTGATAGCGTGGCCTGTCACATCAGGGTTCAACTCCTGTAGAAGGCGCCTGGTCTCTTCAGCTCGTGGTTTGTTCAGACTGCTTGATTCGAGGAAGAAGTTGACTCCAAGGTCTCTCTCAGTGACTGTAGCCGAATCTGCTATTGAGAAACTTCCCACCGATGGTAGAATCAGATTCTTCAATGTTTCAGCGCCCGCAACGCTACTGTTCGATCCATGAGCTTCATCACCAACGATGAGCAAGACATGCGACTCCTCCAAGGCACGTTGACCTGAAGCAGCCCACAGTCTCAACTGACGGTCATATTTCTTTTCTTTGGCGGTGGGTGCTTGAAGAGGAGGTGGAGTGATCTCACGAGGGGCAATTTCGGTCATTGCTGGACTGGTAGAGCAGACTGACGATACATTAACACCGCCTAAAAGGTAGAGCAATAGAAAGAGATAATTGTTCGCTGAAGCGGTACTTCTTGGTGAGTACAGGTCCAGCTTTCTTCGCAGGCAAAACCGTGGGTGATGCTTGAGCCGCAGGGAAATCTTCGGGTAAGCGACGTCACCTAAACTTCACCCCACCTTCCTCCTGGCGCCCGCAACTGGCCTGGTGCGGGCAACCCTGGCCCGGGGGTTCACTACCCACCACGCCAATTTACCCATGTTTTAAGGTACGGGAAGCTCAGTCAACAAATTCACTCACGACAAGCTGCGGTTGACAAAGACAGATTTTCCTACACGCACCCAATTGCGGCATCAACGGTAGTATCCCTGTTGAGAAAGGTCATCTCTTCTCGCGTACGTAATCACCTTTGACAGGGCATCCGGTGTATGCTTTCGAGGGGTAGCGGCATCGTTTCCTCTTCTGCTTGTGAGTGAGCCCAGACACATGCAACTTTTCCCGTCGCAGTGGACTGATATTTAGCAGATAAACGAGCCGGTCTTTCTTCTCTTGCTTTTCGATATAAACCATTCTACCAGCATCTATCTCCCATCAAGTCGGTTGGTACCCTCCGTCCCCACCGGTTGTTCTCCAATCCTCCCAGCAGAACCAACGAGATGGCCGATATCGAAGCCGCCAAAAAAGCGGCTGCCCTTGAAGCAGTCAAGAACCACTTCCCGCCTGATCCTCGTTTTGTGGGTATTGGATCGGGAACCACCATCGTCTACGTCGTTGAAGCGATCAAGTCCTGCGGTGTCGATGTTTCAAGAGTCGGCTTCATACCTACAGGGTACCAATCCAAACAGCTCATCATAAACGCAGGCCTCATACCTATTGAATTTGATGCACTACCCGACGACGTCATGTTGGATATTGCATTTGACGGTGCTGATGAGGTGGATGAGGAACTAAACTGCATCAAAGGAGGAGGTGCTTGCTTGTATCAAGAGAAACTTGTAGCCATGAGGGCGAAGCAATTTGTTTGCGTTGCAGGTATATCTTTCACCTTCTTTTTCACCTCGATTTCTAATACTCCGCAGACTATCGAAAGCTTCAACGGCGTCTGATCACCAAATGGCCCACAATACCCATAGAAGTTGAACCGAAAGCTGCTCGACAGGTAATGAAACGGTTGCGCATGCTTGGCAGTAGCAATTCCTCTGGAGCAGGTCCAATGATCCGCGAAGGCCATATGGCTAAAGCAGGACCTGTAAAGACCGACCAAGACTTTTATATCGTTGACGCTCCATTCCCACACCCTCTCCTGATCGCCGATGATCTCACGCCCGAGAGACGTGGCGACGGTGAGCATGGCTACTGGGAGGTCGAACAGCTTGCAAAAGCCATCAAAGACATCAATGGCGTACTGGGTGTCGGTATATTTTGTGGTCCGACTGGACCGGAAGCTCTGGCGGCTTCTGTGATAGGAGGCCAGCGCCCGATCGCATGCTATTTCGGTATGGCAGACGGCTCAGTGTCGGTACGAACAGCACGCCAGAAGCGCAATTCTGTCATTGCAGGGTATCCACCGTTGGTACCTGTGCACAGTTCTGAATAGTCCTTGGCTTCAAGATCCCCGGCAAGATCGTGATAGACTTATGCTGGCTCGACTTCCTGAGACATGTTGTGAATATAGCTTCCAAAGCACATGGTGCTGAACAAACTCATTTTGCCTTTCTCTTTACTTCGTTTTCACCAAGTTCGCGGATGAAGATGCCAACAGAGCCTTCAGCAATTTCGTCCTTGCCATCTTCGAATCCAGGGCTGATGGCGGTTGCCAGATATTTTCCACTCGAGTCGAATGAAAGGGCGGCAACGCTGGAGCCGAGCTTGGGGTAGATCCGGATTCTTCGTTTAGCAACTGCATCCCAGATAGCCACTACTCCGTCGCCTCCACCTGTCGCAAATGTACCATGGATGGGATGAAATGCGATGGCATTGACAGGATAAACGACGTCGACATCATCAACGGGTTGGCGATGGCATTTGAAGGCGTATTTCCGGGCTTGAGATTCATTCGAAGGATCAAACCACTCGACCGCGACCCGTCCCTCGATGCTAGACGAGGCATACCCTTCGTCATTTGGCATGCAATCGACCGCCCTCGTCATGAATTTCAAACTGCTTTCTCTTCGCTGCCACGGTTCGATATCGAGTCTGTTTTGTAATGAGTTCGCGGAACTCTTGCACTCGCTTGCTAGCGCCTTGAGCTCGTAGATGTGTAAAGCCCGATTCGCCATGGCAACCACGAGTTTCGAGGGTGAAACGGCGAGCGAAAAGGGCTTTGAGGGCAGGTTGATTGTGGCCGTCGACCATTCTGCGTCGCCGCTGGGGTGGATATGTACTGTCGAGTCCCACGCCGCAGAGACGACCAGCGAGTGTTCCTTGCTGTAGACCACGGATCGAACTCCATTGTCGTGTGTGCTGAGGACTGTCTGTGAGCCGGACGTAGTATCAATCCTGCGCGACAGAACACAAATCAGTTTCCAATGTTCTGGTTTTGTCATCCGTATGCCGAAAGTCCCTTACCTCCTCACATCCCAGTCCAAGCATGCTGTGTAGATCTCATTTTCGTCCTTACCGAAACACACGTCAAGGACAGGCGCCCGATGCTCGAATTTTGCGATCTGATTACACGTCTTCCCATCCACTAGTTCGTATATGTACGCATGTTTGTCCCATGAGGCGACGGCAAATCGTGACGAGTTAGGATGCGGAGAGAATCGTAGGGCAGAGATCGCATCTGCTGGTGATTCGGAGACGGAGAGAGGGTCTGGGGAGATGGTTTGTTAGCTCGCAACATGAAGGATGCAAAGGGTTCGATGCCGACATACTGTTAGACATGTTTGGCGCAATATGAGGAAAGAGCTCGATCTTGGATCGTGGTTAAGCAGAAGCATGCAGATCGTTGTAACCTCTCGCGCCGCAAAAAAACAAAATACACAAGTACACAAACTCGCGCAGATTCTGCCGCCTGACGACCTCTCACCGCCTTGCAGCCTTGCCTTCACTTCAAGGCCTCAGCCTCGCCCCGCACAACTTGACATTTACTGGCAATTGAATATTGTGATAAAATTCATTGCATTACCTAGGGATGTTTAATTACTAGTCTTCATTCATATTGCCGTAACAAGAGGAAAGAATATAATCGGGTCTATAAACACCACGCAATGCTCTGTACAAAGACGAGGAAGTTCTTTTAGGTCCGTTGTCCATGATTCGCTCGTTTAGAAGTTGGTTGTGGTCGCATGCAGAAGTTGAAAACAAAATTATAGAATAAAATGGTCCACAAGTTGGTGAGAAATCCAGGGGATAAGGGTGGTCCAGGAAGAAAAAGGTCCATGTCCCATCAGCTACCACAGACCCAACATCATATAATGCCCCTCCATTCCTCCGTCACTTCCTCCTCTTTCACCATCCTGCGTAAATCCCTCAGCACAGCCTCCGTTCCTTTCTCCACGACATTCAATCGCGGGACGCGGAAGCGGTTTCCACTGACCTCCAGGACTCTCAGTCTGCCCGGTGCTCGTTCCTTCTGGTCAGGAAGGTTACCCAACAATCCTAGTTTCGCCGGCAAAAGGTCGATCTCGTTGTTGCGGATGTCGAGAATTTCCAATCCTCGCACGCCTTCGACATCAACGCTGGTAAACCAGTTGTCTGTTGCCAAAAGCGTGGTCACATTAGGCCACCATGCTCGGATCCAAGGTACATGGCCTGCAAGGCGGTGGCATGAAATGTTGACTTCTCTCAGCTCCGGGGCACGGAGGTGTGTAGTCAACGCGTCGAGAGACGTTAAGCCTGTGCTCACAATATAGATGGATTTCAGATTCGGCAAAAACAATTCATCACTGAGATAATTTGTCGGATGCACCTGCGGGTTATGAGACATGTCTAGGGATTGGAGGGAGTATTTGATAGAGGGGTGAGAAAGAAGGTCGGCAGGGAACGAAGCCAGCTCATTGTTGGAGAGCTTGACAGTGTGTATGGCTTGAGCCGGTGATTCGAGATCGATGTCGTTCATGGGAATGCTGCTTAGGCTTTGGGAAGAGAGGTCAAGAACTCCATTAGACGGACTGTAACGGAACCGACTAGCTGAGACTGGGTTCTCTGGTGTTTGGGTATCAGCATCGGGATGCGCAGCTTCGAGCTTCTTCTCGAGGTCTTGTTTGATTTCGGAGGTCTCCATTGAGAGATATTTCTTTACACGAAGCGGGTTTCCAACCAAATTGAGGTTGGTCAAGCTCGACATCGTCGATATTTCAGAAGGGAGAAGTCTGATGTTGTTGTTTGCGAAATCTGCTCTTTTCAGGCTCTCGAGCTCCATAAAATCAGCTGGGATCTCTTCAAGTTGGTTGTCTGACACTGAGAGAGTGACAAGCTGCTTGCTGTGGCCGAGGGAGGGAAGCCTTATTATTCTATTGCCCGTCATAATCAGAGAGCGTAGGTTCGAAAGTCCTGAGCAATCGTCGTGCTCGAAGATCTTCTCGATATCGTTGAATGACATATCGAGATTACGAAGCTCCCTAAACACTATATCGTTCGAAAAAAGGACGCCTGAGAGCTGATTCTTTGAAATGTCCAGGTCCGTAAGAGTGGAAGCCGAGTTTACTAACCAATCAATGGAAGAGAACTTATTCCCTGAAATGTTCAAGACTTTGAGGTCCTGGAGTTGTCGAAGACCATCATCGACAAAACTGCTAAGTGCATTTCCATGCAGATCAAGGACTTCCAGATGCTCGAGGCCCGAAACTTCACCAGTGTTAAACTTGGAAAAGTCTAGGGTGCCTTCCAGAAGGTTGTCGGCAAGTTGGAGTTCTCTCAAGTGAGGTATCTGGCCGACAATTTCAAAAACATCGTTTTTGAGTTTGTTTCCACTCAGATTCAGCGTATGAAGTCGGTCAAGCATTGACACACCTAATGGAAGCCGCTGCAAGTGGTTTCTGTGCAGGTCAATGACCTCAAGTCCCAAAAACTGGCGGTTCACATCGTCATCGTCATCCAAGTACGACATTTTGCGCTCTGGGAACATGGTCGGGTCGAGCTCCTCTAGTTCGTTATCAGCAGCAGTAAGTTTGATTAGGTCCACCATCTCAGCCCAGTCCGTTTTGCTGTTCTCTGGGTCGTACATTTTCATGACTTCTGCAGGAATTTCCTTCAAACTCAGAGCTGCAATATTCAGGTGGCCAGACGTGACGGCCTGCTGTATCCGCTTTCGTAGAAGCCCTTTGTTGTCGCCACCCACCACGAACTGTTCATCAATGTCGTTAGAAGGCCAGGCACTTTCAGCTGCTGTCGTCGATACAGCACTCTCTCGAGCTTTACGTTTAGCAGCTTTTGCCTTTGCAATAGTGTCTCGCAGAGATGCCGACGACTTGGGAGAGGGAGTCACCGGTTTTTCCATTAACGAAGTAACAGCTGGATCAGGCTGTGGAGCGGTTTGCCTCTTCGCCTTGGAATTCGCTTTTGGCGGAGTCGATGGAGCAATTGTATTCTCGCCTCTGGATCTTGGTTTCAGGAGGGCCGAAGGAGATTCTGCCCCCGGCGCACCAAGTTTGCTCGGAGGTTTACTTGATGCTGCAGGTTCTCTGAATATGGACGACAGAGACGGTTTCGACTTCAGAGCCGATGTCGCCGCCTTAGTGCCATAGGTCGGCCTCAGCTTCACAGTCTGAGCTGCGTGCTTTGATGATGACACTGTTGCGCGCTCGTTTTGTTGAGTTCCAAACACAGAACTGGCTGCTCTCGTTGTCTCCCGTGCAGGCTTTCCCGTTCTCGAGCGCTGGCCTTTGACAAAAGCTTTCGGAGGTGTATAAATTTCTCCAGGAGATACAACAGGAGGTAGAGTCTCCGCATCTTTGATGGGAGACATTCGCCCTGGCGGTCTAAAAGGTCTCTTCGACGGCGATTCTGGGCGTGTCGTGGTGGGGGAAGGTGGAGGAGACACATCCTGAGGTAGTTGCTTGTTTTTCAATCCAGGCTTTGTGGTGGTAGGATTTTCGTCACCGATGTCAAACACGGGACGATCTGATCCCGCGCTTGGAGGCGTGGTGTCCAGGGTGGATGCATGCTTGTCGCGAAGTGCATCTCTGACCGGGGACTGATTTCTGGCTCTCCCGGGCTTGGGATCTGTCCAGCCATAACGAGATCGAATGGATTGGTTGATATTTTCTCCCAAGGGGGAAGCTGGGCCCATCGGGCGAGGGATATGAGAAGCCTTTCGTAAATCATCGTGCTGTAGACTTGGTAGACTGTGTGCAGAAATTTTCAGGTTGTCACTTGAGGCCATGGCACGTGGCATGGGCAGTTTGGACAGGCGTGGAATGTGCCCACGGACGGGGAGCTGAGACCCCTGCGTGCCCTGGTCAGGGTTCTGGTGGTCCATTCTGCTTCTGACTTTATTCGAACCGTAAGCTCGGTTCTCTCCTCATCTGCTTCTGTTGTACCGTTGGCGCATAGCGGTACTTGTTACGTGGCACAACAGGATCATGACCCGTTGAAAAAGAAATCGAATGTTGACATTGATTAGGGGGGTGTGCGAAAAAGACGTGCTAGTGGTTGCCCAAAACAACGGCGCTAGGGAAGCCACCTACCGAAAGCTTTACGCGTCAAGCGGACGCCCGGGATGCCGAAAACGCGCCCAGTGCGCGCCTTAGTCCCCCTCATCTGGCACCGGGCCACCCAGACACGCAAGGACACGCCTAGGGCTCGAGCCCACCTGGAGAGTAGCGCCTTTTCTCACGTCTTCTCCACCTAAACCGCACCATTGCAACACCAGCGACCGCCTTTGTCGAGTTCAACCTCTTCCCAGCCTCCCACTTCCAAACCCTTTCACCATCACGCCAACTCCGTCAAATATCATGCCCCGTTCCACGCCGATGGTTCTTGTTTCCTCATGGTCTCATGGACCTTCTATGTCAATGCTTCTTTTCATCTAGTCGCTGATATCTGCGCATGGTCGTGCGATTGATTCCTGCTCCACACCTTCTCGCACACTACGAATCCGAACTCGGTGACAACGCTGCAAGCCGCCGATCTTTCCTACGTACAATTTCCGTTGCGCTGCCACGAGCTTCTACAGATACTCGATTTCCGAAACCTTGTAGAGGTTGGATTATTATGGCGAACTCGCAAGCCACTGCCGACCAAACGGTGGTCCCGTCGACCCCTCCACCCGCTCGAACTCGCTCTGCCGACAGTATGAACAAATCCGCCTATGCATCTCCGCCGCCGATGTCAACATCCATGACCCCTCCTCCTTCCACACAACCACCGCGTTTCCAGTCACCTGTCAATCGTGAAACAAGTTCTGGTCCCAGCGATGGCTTGCTTGCTTCCCCTCCACCAACCGCACTGCGTCCCCATGTTCTTCGCGCCTTGCCCACACCAGACGCCATCGCCGAAGCGGATGCTGAAGAGTTGCGATCTATGGCTGCTGAGCTTGTTACGGCAGTCCAAGAAGCTAGGACTTCTGCTGCCCATTTCAAGCTGCAGCATAGCCTTCTGACCATGGAATCGGAACAGGCCGCGGCGAGGGCTGAGATCGAGCATCAAATGACTCGAAGAGAAGTCGAGGTGCTTCAAGCCGCCGACTACAAGCGCTATTCCATCCATGCCCGCAACTCACAACCTCACCCTCGAGCTCAGATTGACGCACTGACAAAATCGTGTCTGACGTTGGAGGCAGAGCGCGGCGAAACTGAGAGACGCTTGTCGCGAGCGAAGAAATTAGTCGAGTTCCAGAAGGACAAGTGCGAATTGCTGGAAGAGGAGAACGCATTGTTGAAGAAGCGAATTCGCGAAAATCGTGAGCATTTCACCAGAATGAAAAGCCTCTCGCCTTCATACACCACCCCTCGCGATATGTTTACCACGCCCCAACGAAAACCTGTTCCCCAGTTTCCTCAATCCGCACCAAATCACTCCAATATTGCTGCCCTCCTTGCTGCAGGTGAGGTTCTTAGTGGAGAGAGTCTCAGTGTTCCCTCGACACCGACCAGGACACATGCCTCAAAGGTCAAGTACGGCCATAACCGTGGCGCACATTCGTTATCGTCGTTGCAAACTACCCCCATGCAAGCCAGACCTACAACTCGTGATACCTACACGGAGTCGATGCTGCCATTTTCCGCCCCTTCTTCTCAACTGGCGACTGAATCAGCCGAAAGAGAACGACACGAACGTGACAGCACCATTTCCATCTCTGACGCCGAGGAAGCGGGCAGTGACGACAATGTCCAGCCGTCGCAAGCTAGCTCGATGGCAAGTGAAATGCTGCGACGTAACCCGGGAAGTCAAGAGAGCTTGAGACTGTCTCAAGGGGCAGAGCGATCAAGCAACCTCCTGCAAACCAAGCTTTTCGGGCCGGTCAAGAAACCAAGCCAACCAAAGAAGCGAGGAGCAAGTTTCAGCGAGTCTGACCTGAAAGCAAAGAAAGCAAAGATCTCTCAAACAGTTGGGCTGGGGATCGAGTCTTGGAGCCAAAGCTGAGAGGATGATAAAGGACGAGATTAGTATGAGAGACGCCCTGGAGACGAATGATGGAATGAGAGATGATTGGAGACTATTCTGTACGATACCCTTTAATCCGCTCGGAGTTGGCGTTACTTGATGTTTGGAGTATTTGGAAAGGAGCACTTGGGAAGGATTGCTTGGAATGTATCAACCACCAGACAGCTCATGCTCAGTCAAAGTCAAAGTCTCAGTCTCATCAATGAAATGTATATTCCCACCTTCAGTCTGCTGTTACTTTACAGGAGTTCTTCGGAGACACAAGCATACGAATGAAATGCTCGTCCCTAGCTCGTGGTAATGAAATGCTAGTTCGATCGATTTATTCGACAGGCGAGGCAGGTCTCTCTGAGCTGAAGATGGCCTAATCACGTGACCAACACACAACTCTTGGCGAGAATTTTTGCCAAGCCGCGAAATTCAGCAGGGAAAGCGCTCCACACCCACCAAACTGCGGACATTGGAAATTCGACCTCGCTGTCGTTGTCCCTCTCTTTTTCCCACCCACTGTCACTATCACCTCAAGGCTTGCCCATCGTCATTCCGTAGCAGCAATGGCGATCAAGCACAATCAGCAACTCCCCAACGCCCACTTCCACAAGGACTGGCAGCGCCGCGTGCGAGTGCACTTCGACCAGCCCGGCCGCAAGTCTCGCCGCCGACAGAATCGTCTGGCCAAAGCCGCTGCCGTCGCACCTCGTCCCGTCGATAAGCTCAGACCCGTCGTCCGATGCCCTACGATCAAGTACAACCGCCGTGCCAGAGCCGGTAGAGGATTCACCCTGCAAGAGTTGAAGGTAAGGCATTGTCTTTTTTTCTTACACCACCCGCACAACCTCTCACCTTCGCCATGAAAATTCGATTGGAGGACAATGTCAAGTCAAAAATGGATCAGTAAAAAAACTTGGGAAGAGGAATGAGAGCGGTCAAAAGCGAAGCACATTTTCAAAGCAGAGGCCGGGACACGACAGCCTGTAGAGATCTGAACGCCCACCAAACTACACTTGTTCCGTGCAACCAGACGACTTCCAAATCCTCGTCTACAAAAAACTTACAGAACACTCTATGCTAACCTATCTCCGTCTCACAGGAAGCCGGCATCCCTCGCAAACTGGCGTCCACAATCGGCATCTCCATCGACCCGCGCCGCCTGAACACCAACCAAGAAACCCTGACCCTGAACGTGACCCGGCTTAAGACGTACAAGTCGCGCCTGATCCTGTTCCCGCGCAAGTCCGGACAGTTCAAGAAGCTCGACTCGTCGGAATCCGATGTCAAGATGGTCAACGGCGAGATTGAGAACAAGACGTACGGCACCGAGGGCTCCAAGATCACCAAGAAGGTCAAGGGCGTGCTGCCCATCGACAGCGGCGTCGGCATCGCCCACGGCTTCGAAGAGCTCAAGAAGAGTGACCTGCCCGAGGGCACGAAGGACGCCTACCGTACCCTGAGGAACTTGAGGGCCGAGTCTAGATACTCCGGCGCGAGGGAGAAGAGAGCCAAGGCTAAGGAGGCTGAGGAGGAGGCCAAGAAGAAATAGACGCGGGTTGTGTTTCCCCTTTGTGACGCCTCTCTCTTTTTTCTTTCCCGGCCCGGGTGCGTATGAGATGAAAGTTGGGGGTGTATTGATCGGTGGTTCAAAAAGTGAGCGAGAGCAAGGATAGGAGAGTTCTGAAGGAGGGTGTGCGACGCAATGAATCAAACTGCTGCAAAGAACCAAACGACACACAATGTCGCTCACCATTCTTTGCCGAAACATTGGCGTGCGCAGTCGACATGAGGTCTGGTGCAAACAAGTTTTCACCTGCATATCGAGGTTCTCCTATGGTGCTAGCTAAGCGGAGAGGAAAATATTCTATGGGAATGAGAAAATAGCTGGTATGCCAATGAGCATCAGTTGATATGCAAAGACAGAAGAACTGCACAGGATGGCGTTAGCCTCCTACGTTAGCCTTTTTCCAAGAATCAAAAACAGAGAAATTCATAGGCATGACCACTCAAGTTCTGATTTCATTTTGTGCAGTACTGGTATCTCTTCATGCCTTCACCTCATATGCCAGTACGAGTAGATGCTGACCGGCTTTCAACACATGCATCTCGTAACCCATGCCTCCCACTATTCAACCCATATGTACCATCCAATTGCTGTGGCTCAAGAAGCCTAGGGTATCTCACCATAGTCGTCACATTCATACAGTCATTAGTCTTGGACCGCTACTCACCTTCTTCATCCGTCAACCTCGTCTTCCCCTTCTCGGTCTTGTTACCATGTAGCACATTTTCAGCGTCGGAATGAATCAAGTCCCAAACTTCTGAAAAGGCTCCCTTTACTCCTAACTTAGGGATCAGGTTGCAGAAAATGGTTTTCACTCCAGATTGCGCTTCTTTGGGAATCCCACTGGCAGTCATCTGGATGTCAGAAACAGCACCGCCGGTCCAATCCATATTGATTTCCCAACTTAACATAACTTTCTTCCGGATCTTCGGGCTGAGAGGATCGGTGTCATACTCGGGCGCGCTCACGGCTGATTGTCGGGTCACACCTAGATATTGCATCAAGTCGATGCAATTATCTGAGGTCAAATCCCCTTCTAGCTTCTCGCGACTGTTTCGTGAAGGGAATTTATGGTACTTGACGTAGATCCAATGGAATATTTTGGCACGTTCGACTGCAACTTGAAACCACCGGCCGAGGGCCCAGATCATTCCACCCACATCACGCTGATGGAGAGGATGATGCAAATGATCTTGAACCCACTTGAAAATGCCGAAATGTATAGACCTAGTTGATCGAGTGCCACACATCACCGCTTTCTTCATTTCAATATGATCAACTTGCGCATTCTCAGCATCGACAGCCACTTCAAAGACGCAGGAAAAGGTATTAGGCAGCCACGGAGTAGGTGCTTCGATTTGCAGAATGTGAACGATCTTGGTCCGTCGATTTATGGATTTTGTCTTGGTGTGGCTCGTGAGTTGTAGATTTCCCGACGCGAAAAGTTGAAGGTAGGCGGATAGGGAGTCTCCATTATCAGCGAGCCTCAAATCGTGCAGAGATCCATGATCCTTGGCAGAATGTCGTAATAGATCCAGTAATGCTTCGTTTACGTTGTGGTCGTCGTCAATCGCTGCTTGCAGCTGTTCGTTTTCAGCCTTGAGCTGTTCCAGCTCCTTCCGAAGTGACTCGAGAGCGGATCGTCGTTCTTCCAAATCAACAGAATCCTCTTCGTTCCTTTGCTGCAACTCTTCGGCTTCGCTTTCTGGTGCCTCCGCGACCTCGTCTTGCACTGGTTCGAGGTCATCATCGTCGTCGTCGGGTTGGGTCGGCGCAGGTTTCGGAGCGGGAGCTTTGGGCTTGAGCGGACTGCTCGCCATTGACTCGTGTGCTCTTGATCTTCGTCTTTTAGACCCGTTGCTTGTTCTGGAATGCCTAGGGCTGCTGCTTGATGCTACACCTCGAGGTGGTTCAGGCGGGGCACTAAGGCCTAACTCAACGGGAGTGGGTGGCAGGTCAGGTTCTCCGGACCCAGCGCCGATATCTGGTTGAGAGTTTGGCTCTTTACTCGGCACCAATTTGGGTATTATGACTGGTGATGCAGGTGGTCGGTGTAAGACGGACTTCCCTCGACTTCTTTCTCCCCCAGGTTGTCGTTCTTTTAAAGGTGGACGACCGTTCTCGATAGGGTGCGCGCCGTTCGCTGCAGAAGGTTCTGTCGCCGACTCGTTCGAATCAATTCCTGAGGCGCTCCCATTTGTCTGCACCGAGGCAATGTCTTCCAATCCACCGAGGCCTTGCGACTGACGTGTTGTAGATACAGTCTGGGGCGCCTCTGGGGGCCGTGGTTTATTTTTCACAATTTCGTCTCGCAGCGTCTTGCCTCTTGGCTCGGTGTTGAAGCGGCGACGTGGGCTTGGGACCAAGTGAGGGTGGGAGCGTGCCAGCGAGCTTTTTGTCGGCGAAAGGTAGGAGGCTCGAGTGGGAGTCGTAGGCTGTTCATTACGAGTACTATCCGCGGGATTTTCAGCGTCCTGCGCTTGGGAAGAGGTGAGTTTCCTCCTCTTTACTGGCGAGGGTGGCATGATGGTCGCACCTGCCCGCACCGATGTTGAATTGCTGAGTTTGTGGTGCACTCCAAAGTTTGCGCTTTCCTGCTCGTTAGAATGGGAAAGCGCGTCCGAATGCGACGCGGTAGATGCCAAGGGTTGGGAATAGTGCTCGCGGCTCACCCCCGCGCGCGCGCGAGTCAGGGTGAGTCGGGCGAGCGATCACCCGCGCGTCTCACCCAGCGTGCCCCTTTGCATACATATTGCAACTTTCTTTAGCGCAAAGCCAAGGTAGAAATGGGGCACTCTATGCCTATCTTAGTAAACGCAGCATCTTTGAGTTGACGAATCATAGCTTGATACGCTGAAACGACGTTTTGCTAATACATCATGTCTTAGGCTGCGAAGAGGAATCTATAGAGTATTGTAGAGGAAAGGCCTTCTCGCATGTTGAAGCACCTTGAATTATTTCTAATTCATAACTTTCCTTTGTTCTTTAGGCCTTGGGAGGTGTTCTAGAAAGCGGCTTTACTGTAGCAAGAAGCCAGCGAGCTCGAATAGCATGAGCATATATGGTCTTCTTTTCACAGAAAAGTTCCCGGATAACTCTGCCGCTCTAATCTCCTGATAATTGTAACAACCAAATGGCCGTTCAACAGGATGGGGTAGGAGAGGAGACAAGGAGACGTGGCTGAAGAGTATCAAATGTTGGCATGCAATTACGGTCTGCGGTATGTCTTGACCCTTGACTTTCTTTCAGCTGCAGCGCTCTTAACTATATCGAGTTACACGCATACTTCAGCCATCATTCCAACGCGCAATGACTTTTGAAAAGGTAAAAAAAGGCTTTCACTATTCAAAGCAGCTTGTGGAATCAGGTGGCCACAACCGGACTTCTACTGTAACAAACTGCTACAGTGTCCTACAGTTATCGACAACAATTGTGGCCCTGAAATCAATCGCTACGGCTACGGCGTACGCCCTGCATTAAAGTCCCCATTGTCAAAATGCGACACTGCTGAATACCATGGACAAGGGACAGTCTTCTGGCAGACGCCAGTCTCCTCGAAAACAAGACAAGGCAGGCAAGAACCAAGACAATGTCGACGACAACCTTCCCCCTAGTATGTTTAATCGGCACCAATTCTCTGAATATAGAGCACTAACCATCATATAAAACTCCAGGTCAGCGCCCATTTCATGCAAGTCGGATGTTTTATGTTCAAAAAGGACCACCTCCTCCCTCGCGCTACAACATGGTCGGGCAATTTGGTGGTCCGTGTTTGAATCCATTGACCAACAGTTGGAAGACGAGTTTCCAGGTGGAACCGGATGGTGACATCGACGTCGAGGACGAATCAATACTCAATCAAGTTCGACACTTGGGAGACAGCCACCAACAGATTCATGCTGTAAGTCTGCTCCGAATCTGCAACACAATACATCTAATCTCACCTCTAAAGGCTACGAATTACGCCGGGCGACTCGCGACCCAGGTCACCGGTAGACTTTTCTTCACTGTACTCTACAATTCGATAAACCCCTACACTGGCGAAAAAATCCTACAAGAAAAACCTTTCGATGCACCCATTTCTGGCTTTTGGCTAGACAAGACAAAGTTCATAACTTGTGCTCACTTCCTGGAATCAATTGATAACACAAACTGCGAGGAGACTGAGAAATTTCTGAGAGCTGAAAACCCCGTGCGACCACGAGCTTTTGTCTCAAACAAACGACGGGCGGCAAAATTGAAGCCTGAAAGTAAGTGTATTCCCTCTGGATCACCTTCTGTCCGAATCACTAACTACTTTCAGGTACAAACGCGTGGCCTGTGTACTTACTCAGATTGTCAAAATCATCCGATATCGCAATATTTGAGCTGACTAAAGCGGTGGCCAGCTGTGGCAATCATCCACCACATTCAATTCATCCAAGCGAGGTGTCTTCAGAACTCACTACAGCACCTTCCCCACATACATTGGGCATGTCTTTTGAGGAGACCAACGTAGCTTACATACCCCTCTTCGCAGCTTATTATCCAGGCGAAAACCTGCCTGTAGCCGATAGTGATCTTTCTCCCACCAGGAAAACATTCGCAAGTGAACACGGTATAGAGTATTGCTGGGATTTATGGTCTCGGGAAACCAGAGATGCCAATCCTGCGGTTACGGAGAAGGCTCCTGTAGGTCGATGAACGAAGAGCATGCGTTGCCAACACAATGTAACCAGACACCTCCTAGGAGTTCGCGTCAACCTTCACACCTCATACTCGAAGTATAGCCTTCGGGAAAATTGAGTCGGATCTCCGAGACACCCCACCACACCGTATACAAGGTCTCAGCCCTTTTGTCCAGACCAGAGAATGCAGCATTGTCGGAACCTACGGCTGTTCAGGGGGCATGGTTTGCCGCCTGTACCGGGAGGCCAACACTTCAAGTTGGCGGCATGCTGTTGTGGGAATCTGTAAGCTGCCATCAGAGTCCATGGCAATGCTTTGTAAAAGGGACTGACTTTCAATTTTAGACCACGGGGAAAGTCCCAATGACCGGAGATACAACCAGATCTTGGCTTTCACGCCCATGTTTGTCGAAGCGGTCCAAAGCGGCGCCTTCTGGGAAGCCGGTACGGACATTTAAGGGGCGCGACTAAAAGTCCTAGCGCAAGTCGCATTACGGCTTCGGTAGGTCCTGATTGCCTTTGGCATCAACTGGCTCAAGACGCTGTGAGAAAGACGTGGTGGGAAGAAGGGAAATGGCGCGCTCGATGATTTTGTCCAAGGGTGGTGAAAATGGTTTCTTGTTTGTTCGAGCATCGGAACACGCGTTGCAGAGGGAGGGTTTGTTTTTCTACATCCGGAAACGTCGGTAACCTGTTGAAGTTTCACCAGGGCATAGGTAAACGAGCTCTTGGCCTAGACTTGTAATAAAAGAGGTCTATCACAAATGACCAGTCCTTTAACTCGCAACTCTCTCTCTCTCTCTCTCTCTCACACACACACACACACTACTAGATACAGCAGGAAGCAGCAGCCAGGTAACAAAATAGTTGGCACCATACTTCTCTGGTAGGGTCTAGCGCTAACGCGAGTTTGCATGTTGTTGAGTCCCGAGGTTCCCTCGACTCTATCCTACCTATTTGTAACAGTGTTGAGCGGGTGTTCCGGCGGTGTTAACGTACACAAAGGCGCGTTGGCTCCGGAACCTACCAGGGGAGCATTATGCCATATGTTTTTTTCACCACGCTTGACCTGCCAAGGCTGGAATCGAAGACTCTTGCCTCGTCTTGTTTGCAGGGGCGCGCCATTCACCAATCACGAGTACCGAGGTTCCGGATAAAACATCCCCTCGCTAGTACGGACTGCGAGGAACGACGTCATGATGCCGGAAATCTAGCTGGACCACTGGCACACTGGCATATCATCTTGTAATACAATGAAGTTGTGTGGAGCGGTCTGTTGCTGATGTCGTACGTACCTCGGAGACAACTCCTCGCTCTGTGTTTGCTTGTACTGCGTGATTGCCAGTGTCTTTCATCAAGAAACTTGAAGCTCCAAATATCTTACTTGTGGGCCCCAACCACAGCGACGTAGTGTGCAACTCGAATTTCCTTCCTTTGAGACTCCTGTCCACTTCGCCCAACATGTCATATCTCGTTCGAGCATCGGCTTCTTTGCGAACCGCCGGAAGAGCAGCTCCCGTACGGTCAATCGCAGGCTTTCACACTTCATCAGCTCGTCTGGTGTTGAGCGAGGATCATCCAAGTGCGTTCCAATACCCCTCTGCTGCCCTCCCTGGACTTTCATCCTCGGACTGTTCTTTAAAGCTGACCATCACCTCGATTTTGCGATAGACGACGAATCCCGCAAAGAATCCATCGACAAGCACAAAGCCGATAGTATAGAGAAAGCAAAGACTGGTCGAGGAGAGTGGAAGCCAGAGCTGGCGTCACAGAGCGAGCAGATCACACAAGCTGGCAAACACAACATGACGATGGAAGAGATGCAAAAGATGGGCAAAGAGAAGGGAGAAAAAGATTCCAAAGGCACAAAGTGATCAGAATGGAGCCCACCGGAGGGAAAATTAGACTTGTACATACCACTGCAGAGTATTGAGGATGCCATACCTATGTTGGAGCCGAAAGGGAACCTGATGCTACATTGGCGCCGGGAACGCAGTGGAGAAGGCCATTGATCTTTGCCAAAAAGTATCTATATTTTCAACAATGACCTATTCTCATAATTGGAGTATCTGGTGAATACCATTGTACCTGGGGTTCTCGTTAATCATCATAACATATATCGAAATCCTTTGGTGCCAATGACTTTTCTTGCTCCTCCGATCAGAGTCTCCTCTGCCTCTGCTCTGTCACCTTGCATTTCCTCTTCCTCTTTGCTCACTAATTCGTAATCCCCTCCTAATCCATCCTCACGTCCACCGCCGAATCCATTCCGTCTATTCTCCCGCCATAGAACCCATCTCAGGACTCCAGCCAAACCAGCAACGCCAATTGCCATGAAGCCAGCGCAAATAGCCATACCAGTCACATAAAGTGGTCCCTGGCTTTCTGGAAACAAATGGACTCCTACAAATGGACCACATTGTCCCACGATGTTCAGGATTGTTAGTCCTGTGCCCTTTCCTGTTGATGAAGCTTGGTTATTTAGTGTCCACGTGATGATGAGTGTCACAGACGCAAACAACCCCATAGCAGCTCCAAATACAGCGACGTAGCGAATCGTGATACTTCCAGCCTCACCTAACTCTTCGTGCAACGATCCTGCTGCAGCGATAGCAGCGTATGAAATGGCGCTAAGAAGGGAGACGCCAATGAGGAAAAGAGAGCGCGAATCATGAAGTTTGTCGCTGTAGTGGCCGATGAGAAGGACGAAGAGGAATGCGCAAAGATAGGGGGGTGCTGCCAGAGCTTGGGATGCTAAGGGCGAAAAGGACATGCTGTTGATGATCGTCGGGAGGAACACTGGTAGGGAGCCGAAAGAGACATTCACGCTGAGGAACATAAGCGCCGTGAGGTAGGATTTCGGGTCGAGAAGTGTTCGAGTTATTTCTTTGATGTTGAGTCGTTGAATCAGCGTTGCGCCAGGTCCTGCAGATGAGGATTCGCGTGTCGGATCCGATTGTTCAGACTGCAACCTCATAACCGCAACCTTTCTTTCTCTGCCACTCAGATACCTCGCTTTTCCTGGAGAGTCCGGGATCCAGTACCAAACGATTGCCACAGTCAGAAGACTTGGGAAACCCTCAACAAGAAACAGGGCTCTCCAAGGCGCAATAGGGCCGTTCTGACTCAGTCTCACAATTACATAGGCCAAAGAGCTCGCAAAGCTTGTCGCCAGGGGAGCTGCTGCGATTTGGAGTCCCACCCGGTATGCAAGCTCAGACCGCTTGTAGAAGAACGTCATGTAATAAGGCACGCCTGGACTAAAAGCTGCTTCAGAGATCCCAAGCAGCCCGCGCAGGATGAGTAGTTGGCCGAAAGAGGTGGTTAGACTTTGCAGACTGGCGAGGAGCCCCCAGGCGAGGACGCAAAGAGACATGTAGATGTGTGCAGGAACCACACGATACATCAAGATCATCCACTCAAAGCTGATGTACGTGATATAAAATGCTGTGAGGAGCCAGTCATACTGCGAGGAAGACAAAGACAGATCCTGTTCGAGCCCTGCGATTCGAGCATTGCCGATGTTGGAACGGTCGAGGAAACTTAGCATATAAAGAAACGCCAGAAACAGGACGAGTTTGCGGTCGAGCTTTCGCACGACGGCGGCCTCTTCTTCGTCGGTGAAGTCCTTCGAGTGCGTCTCAGACCGCTTCAGTCGGCGCTTTTGGTATACGTCATCCTCCTCTTCCACACTTTCATTATCTGAGAGACGGTATTCTGAAGCGGATCGCTCTCCATGAGGGGGCACATGGTGTAACTTCGTCAGCTCGGCCGTATCGCACTCAATCTCGCGAGACGTCCGGGTCTGTGCAATTGGGGAGTCCTCGCTGTCAAACTCTGGGGTCAGCATGGATTGAGGCTTTGTGAAAGTCTCGCTCGAAGACGTTCCGGGTCGTTTTGAGGCGGAGGACGAGGACGACATAACGGTGCAATTGCGTGATCCAGCGGTGACGAATGTAATCTGCCAAAGCTGATCGAAGGTAATCGCACTTCCATTCGTTTCTGAAAGGGCAGACAGCACTTAAATCTGCACCAAAAGGAGCTGGAGCATATGAAGCATGCTGATTTCTCAGGCCAGCTTCGGAAGATTTCTTCAAAGCATGTTGCTCGTATCAAGAGCTGGAATATGACTTGAGAACGCCGTGCTCCGTGTTGGTATGAAGCGCAGCCACCGAGCATCTAGATAGATCCCCGGCATGTGTGCGGGGGCAAGTCTGACGAGTATTTGCTCCTTGCCGTCCAGCCTCGCATGCCTAGCGTGCTCTACCCAAGGGACCTGGCATCGAGGACACTGGGTCTCTACATGGAGGTCTCGAGCACCTACTACATGTCGATACTATCGACAACATGATCGACAAATGAGCATACCAAAGTTATTGACCTTGGCTGACGGGTCAAGCCTTTTTATGCTCCGTTATGAGATAACCCTAATGAATCCACAATTCCGTGGTAGGTAATTCGAGTGCCGGCTGATCAGCTCCTCGATCTTCACTCTAAACCAGACTGCTTGATCCAAAGTACGCTGTTCAAAGACCATGGCCTTTGAATCTTGAGGCTGCGAATAGGAAACCGCGCAGCTCCAGATCCATGGCGCAGAAAATATGTGAGTTTGGGAGATGTAATTTAGACTATAATTATGGCGACTTCCAGGACGATCTCAGCAAGGATGACCTTGAGAGCGATATTGTCATGACCATTTTCACTCTCCATCTGCAATCCGTTCAACGCCATTTGCCCTAAATAGAGTTGGTCGAGTTCTATAAGGTAACATAGGCAAGAAGTGCCAGGCAAGGCTAATGAAATCACTATGGACGTCAAAGACTCGGGCTGTCGCTGGGATACCTGTCTAGGGACCAAATTGCTAGTGGGCAGTCTAGACGGGGGCCAGGTTGGATGCAAGAATTGCGTTAAGAAATGGAGCACGACAGTACATACGTAGGCACGATGGATGAGAGGTTAACCAAAGGAAGAGCTGCGTGCTCGTACCTGTCTAGGTTATTCCCCCTGCAGTGCCATGCCACCTAAAAGGTGCTTAAGTAATTTTGCGTGAAGATCATCCCCGAGGAAATCCTCTGCTTCACCACCATAAACTGACTGCCTCTGGCGCGTGAGCTCTTGCATTGTCTCTGCATCCGATTTCAATCGAGTTAGATGGATACAAGAATAGGACAGCTGAACCTGTGCGTCACTCGTGGCTCTCGTATTCCTCCTGTTTCCAAGTCCTCTTCCGGTCAATCCCCTTCTGCCAGGCGCGTGGTTTTGAAGTGGAAAGGTTTCAGCTGGAGCACGCGAATGTCACCTCACATCTTGACTTCTTCAAAGGCTAGTCGTTTATCGGATATGACCTATGATGACGCTAGATGGACGATCTCATTTTACTGGTCTGGCCCATCCAAGAGCCCAAGGCCGTCAAGGGGCTCCGACCAATTTCCCGATCGATGAAACACGGGGGTACGACTCAGGCAGTGCAGGCTAGTACCGCTGCAGTACCTGGCTAAGAGGGCTGAACAACCACCACCGTCAACGTCGAACTTCTTTTTGGATTTTTCTCTCTCTCTACCACGCTCTTTTTGCTGGATCTATTTCACCGTCGTCCTCAGCTGGTCTGTTCGTGCCTTTGTGCCATTTCTCAGTCACTCTTTTGACTCATTACAACTCACTCAAGTCTGTCCTTACGACCATCGTTCCTGCTTCGATACCATCACTACCCGCAACTCGCAGAGTGATAAATAGTGTTTGAATTGTGAAAGTCCAGGAAGAAAAATCGAAATACAACAAGATGCATTCCTCAATCCTCATCGCTGCCAGTTTGGCTGCTGCTGCGCAGGCTTTCACCCAGCCTGGCGCCCAAACCTGGGGTCCTCTCCTCACCCCAGACACGACTCACGTATGTGATCTACACATTAATCTATGACGCCACAAACTAACTCTGTACCAACACAGGCTGTCACTCAAGGCAAAGACTTCACCGTTACCTGGGATCCTGAGGATCACCCAACCGATGGCGTTACCGTCAGCCTTGTGCTCTGCCACGGACCTGGCTCCAACTGCGTGCTGTCCGACTCAGCAATCGCCTCGGGCCTCCCTGCCGACCAGAAGTCCTACGACTGGTCCGTGCCCTGCGACCTGGCTCCAGGAACCGCAAGCACGAGCACCGGATATGGCATGTTGATCATCGTCGACGGCACTGGCGAGTTCCAATGTAAGGAAGAAACCATTGAAAAACTGATCTTTGACTGACATGGCGCCACCCAGACTCGACCCAATTCTCCGTCCTCGAAGGTTCCTGCTCTGGCTCATCCTCGGGCTCCTCCACCGCCTCCGCTAGCCTCACCACCATCACTGCCAGCGGCGGCAGCTCCATCGTCCTCGGACCCCCAGCTTACCAAACCGGCGCCTCCTGGAGCTCCGGCAACTGGACTTCGGCCTCGACACCCACCGGTACAGGTGCCTTCCCAGGCACCACCGTCGTCAGCTCTGCAACTACTGCTTCTTTCTCATGGGTCTCGTCCGGCGCCACCGAGGCCGGCACCTCGACAGTCGTGGTCGGAAGCACCTTGGCCACCGCGACCACTGGTCTGTCACCCGCTCAGACATCGTCAGCCCCCGGAACGAGCGCGTCGACCTTTGCTGGTGGCGCTGCTAAAATCGGTGGCTCCAGCATGGCCGGCATGGTCATCGCAGGCGCTGCTGCAGTCTTTGCCTTTTAAATGAGCATTCCAACCCCGATGGGAAAACGATGAGGAGGCGCAAGATGAACATACAATACCCTAGTGTGCAGTTGTGATAAAATTGATGGCAGTGGAATAATCGCGATGTAAATCTGGAGACATTACAATAGCTACAGCGCTGTGTAGACCGAACTGTAGAAGATAAAAACATCTTGAAACTTGCATTATACTACCTGAGCGATATCTGTAGAAGAGATGTGGAACTTGGCTAGACCAGCTAGCTAGCGAGACACGGAGCTGCCTCGATGATTTTCATTCATGTCATGACATACCATGCATTAGATGGTTCAATTTTGGGGTCGTTCCAGATGTCTCTCGTCCCAATGGTATCATTTCCGAACATTGCATGCGCACATGGATCGTCCAATTTTCACTACTCCCGATAAGCAGGCGGCGGTGACATCATGTCCCGTCGCTCATCGTCCCCGTAACCCGAAAACGAATTTGATTTATACCTTCCGCCGCCGGACTTCTCGTCCCCACCGTACGGCCTGAACCGGCCTGGTGTCTCAGAGTCCAGCTCAGCATACCCATGACGCGGCGGCGGTGCGGGCGTGACGTTGATCTGCGGCTGCGAGTAACTGTGCGGGCCGTGCTCGGATCCGTAAGGCATCGGATACTGCGGTCTCTGCTGTTCAGAAGGCATGGAATTCTCTCGCCGACGCTCGTACGACTGTTGTCTGCCTCCGTCGTAGTATTCTCTCGCTTCGCCGCCACCGGATTTCGCGTCCCGCGGCATTTCCGGCGGTAACATGTCGTGCTGGATCTTGCCGGTTTTGAGGTCGATGTGTACGCCCGGTGGCGGGTACATGGTTTGCGGACGCTGTAGAGGTGGAGGGACGAAATTATTGGGGTTGTTTTGTGGAGGCCCGCCTTGCCATTGAGACTGAGGCGGCCGTTGTTGCATCATCTGTGGTGGTTGTTGTTGGGGTGGTCCCTGCGGCCACGTACCATAGCTTTGTGGTGGACGGGCCTGAGGGGGAGGACCTTGCTGAGGAGGACCATGAGGCCACATTGTCGCAGCAGTTGCCGCCAACGCTACCGGTAACATTTGCGGTCTGTTTTGTGGAGGAGGCGCACTGTAAGGTCTTGATGGGCCGCCGGGCTGTTGCGGGGGACGTAGTTGTTGCCCATGTTGCTGCGGTGGACGACTACCTGGGCGGTCTGGAGGGGACTCACTATCGCGCCGATGCGGTCGATGGTGATCGTCGCGAGAGTGATGTCTCCTTCTCCTTCGCCTCTCTCGTTCTCTCTCTTCTTCATCCTTGTTCTCGTTGTGTAGTTCTTTCAGAAGGTACCCCGCCGCAACGATCTCGAGCCCGCCTAGGATGACCATGGTTTCAGACTGAGGGTATTCTTTCCGGAGGATTCTGCAGATTTGGTGGGAGGAGCGCGTGTGATTGAAACGATGGAAGAGAAGTGTAAGAGGCAGAAGAAGAGGCCAGGCTGCCGAGAGTAGTGGCAATGACAGGCTCGAAGCCTGAAGGTAGATGACTCGGAACGGCCACGGCTTCTCCGCCAATGTGGCTGGCTGGTATTGAAGATCCAGAAGAGTCCAAGCGCTCGCCTAACTCTCAGCTGCGGCTGACCTGTGCGAATGACCGACGCTCATCACCTGTTCTAAATTAGTCGACCGGTCACGTGCTAGATACCGTCACGTCCCTTGCCTCTTGGAGTCCTCGGCAGCTTCCAGTTGCTGAATCTCGGTTAGCGGACGAGCCTTAACAGACTTAAGCTTAAACTTGGGCAAAAATCATCACGCAGTATCCGAGTCCGCTCCGTGGGCTCTTTGGATCAGGGCGACCCTTTGGACGCTTACGCAAGGATTTTGAGACTGCTGACATGTAGAGGAGATCGGATTACGAGATGGACTCCTCCGCACTGGCCATCATTCAACGACCTAGGCACTCATTTTGGCCGTAATCGTTTTATCTTGGACCACTGACATGGTGCCTAAGAGCCGAGGTCGACACAGACTCTTGCGCTGAGTTTGATAGAGGCCAGAGCCTCAAAACCTTCGTAGACGCCAATCAATCTACCTTTCCTCTAGAGGAACTATGAATTCCCTCTTAGAGGAATTCTCCCTTTTTCATGAACCAGCAAATTAAATAGGCGGAAGTTTATATGCAGTCCGTGAGTCCCTGCACCCCGCTACACTGTACCGTATCTCCAACCACGACAGATGCCTGGGTATCTAAGCAACATGTAGACCCCTCCTATGCTGATAGAGTTCGTACGTTGCTGGACTTCAAATTGTTTGCCAGTTCAAAGAAAACTTGTGACATCAAGAGCCTAGTTGAGGCTAGATATGTTTCGGCATATTTGTTGTGTCCCGAATGATGTCTAGTAAGTTGAGGTGATGACATCCCAAGCTGAGTAGACACATTGCTTTCATGAAATGATGTAACAGCGCGTATGTGTTTCCACACCAAAAGTCGAAGCGTGAGGGCGCAATTATCTTTGGGCGAGGTTCAAGTTAAAGGTGATGCGCAGGTGAAGAAGTGCTCCTCCGTAACATCTTGGCGATGCAGATCCACGCAACGCAGGAACTTGAACAACGGCGGGCCGGCAGACTGCATCTTCTGTACACTATCACTGTGCAACCTCAAACGCAAGTCGTCAGGAATTTCGTTTATTCCTTTCAGACTGAGTATGCCTTCAAGTCTTTCCCGGTGACGAGATAAACTCAATCTCTTATCCATTTCCTTCAGCGTAGGGCTTGGACGTCAAGATGGTAAGCCACATCCACTTCAAGTTCCGACTGCCTGCTAACCTTCTCACCAGGCTACAGCTACTGCCCACTCCTTCGAGCATCAGGTTGCCGACGTACAAATTTCGAAACAGTACGTTCTCCTTCACATGCAACCGGTGTTGAATTGATAGGATGCACTTTTGACAAAATGGGAATCTCTCTGAAAAAAAAACCTTGACGAGACTGTATATATTTTGCTTTCTGAAAAAGCTCGACCTCGGAAACTGCGACAATGAAAACCTGCACAGAACTTGGGCTGACCTTGTACTGTTTCCAGTGACGTTAACAATCTGATCATGGACTACTTGATCACCGAGGGCTATCCATCGGCGGCAGAAAAATTTGCCGCTGAAGCGAACATAGAGCCTCAAGCTGATTTGAGTTGTATCAATGAAAGAGTTCAAATCCGCGAGTCGATACATCGAGGAGATCTACAAGCTGCTATCGAACTCATCAATGAGCTGAATCCTGAGGTAAGGGCTTTCCCCTGCTGTCCCAACGCCTGGTTTTTAGATGATTAGTTTTGTTTCATGCACCACTCATAGCCTCCGGGCGAAGATGAGAGCAAAAACTTCAGTCCTCAGAATGATTTTATCCACCACTGCCATGGATTATCCACACCTCAGCTACGCTACATTTAAGCTGACCTGCTGGGACTAGTTGCTCGACATCGACAAGAAGCTTCACTTCTCGCTTCTTCGTCTTCAGCTAGTGGAACTGATCCGCCAGAGTTTTACCACTTCCGACCCAAGTCTGGTTGGGAGGGCCATTGAATTTGCTCAGAACAATCTCGCGCCCTACGCTCCATTGGAGCCGCAGTTTAAAATCGACCTCGAACGAGCCATGGCTCTTCTTATAGTGCCAAAAGAATCTTGGATGCAAGCAACTGCATCGGGAGGTCCCAACCCGGCATACGCACAACTACAAGCCGACTTCGGTGGGCTAGCGGAGCTCGTCGACCCTTCGTTAAGACGAAAAGTCGCAAAGGATGTCAACGAGGCAATCCTTCAATCTCAGGATGAGAGGCGGGAGGCAAATATTCGGTATCTAGTCAGGGCCCGAGCATGGGCTGAGCAACTTGCTCGGGATAGTAAGAAGATTGAGCTGCCGAAAGAGTTGGGCATCGGACTCGACGACGACGAAACCAGTACCAGCCGCAGCCAAAATGGCCACAACGGAGACACTGAAATGACAGAAAATGGTGCGGATCCCGCAGGCGCGGATGCCGACCTTGCGCGATACACCAATATACCCTCTTGATTTTGATCATGTCATTCAAGATCTTTAAGCTTTTGTGTTGATGATGACCTTACCAAGGATACGACTTGATGTGGCCAGGGGGCGTTGGGAATCAACACAATGTATGAGTCCACGAATATCACGATCGATACAGCTGCACTATTGTGAATGCAGAAGGTGTTGCTGCCACCATAAACGAATGTATTTGTGACTGCCCCATGGAAAATGCCTCCAGCGCCTCGCTAACAAACATTTCCAGAAACACAACTACCAATTCCACGTCCGACTGCTAGCAGTGAACACGGGTGGCTTCCAGTTCAATTTGCTTGGATCTATCTTCCTCGCACCTTTGATCTTCTCCTTTTGGCGTCGCTGTTCCTGCCACTCGAGCAATTCATCACGAACGACGATGATCCATGCCCCTTTATGGTAGCGAAGCAACTTAAGCACCTCGAGCTGTTCATGGACGTCTTTCTCCGTCATGGCAGTCAAGCTGGCGATTTCAGCAATGCTGGTGGAATATTGTGACGATGGTCCTGTAAATCCAAGAGACGAGTGTGGGTGAAGGTGTTCGGAAGTAGGAGTGTGAGACGCAGAGCCAGGAGGAGGCAGCCTCGACGGGTCTGATAGTAGCTCAATGAGTGCCTCCTTCCAGTACTGTCTGTATCCTAGCAGACCTAAATCCGAGAGGGGTTTCTCAGGTGAACCGAGCTTGCCCTCACGCTTGCTGAGTTCATAGGAGAAGGCAATAAGCAATCTCCCCAAACCTTGTCGCTGATATTGTGGCAATGTCAGAATACAAGCGACGTTGTAACCTTCTGCCGATTCTTTCTCCTTGCTAAAATATCCGGTGAGATGACACCCGTGTTCAGAGCGAGTGACCATGCAGTAGAACAGGAACGGGTCGACGTCGTAGTACAGCGTCTTGTGATCCAGGAACAGCTTCGACAGGAGACACAGGTTTCGACACCAGGTGCGCTGCCGGCGGCCGTCGACCTCGAAGAAACTCACAAAGTCGTCGCGGTAAATCTCGTTGCCCGGCGGATGGCGCAGCTCGCACTTTGTGCGGTGGCGCTCGAAGGCCTTCTTAGAGGAGAAGTACGAGAGGCAAAACTCGTCGACGTAGACCATGTCCACGTCGCTGAACTCCTGTGGATACGGCGAGAAGTACCACGGCTCGATGACGTGTTTGCCCATCTGGATCTTGTCGAGATTCCGCACGAGATGCAGCTGCGCGTGGTTCTGCACCATGGAGCCGCCCGTGCGCAGCTTCTCGATCTCCTCCTCGGGTTCCATGATGGGCGCGACTTTCTCCTCAACCTTGGTCACTACGTCGGTCATCTCGATATCGCCTTGTGTGCTGTCCTCCTGGCTCAGAAGCGGGAGCGGCGTCCCCTCCTGGGTCGTCATGAGCGACGCGTCTCCATCTGGCGCGAGCACCTCCTCGAGGTTTTCTTTCCCACCCGCCTTCGAGGGCGCAGGTCGTTTTCGATCATTTCCTGCTTTGGCGCTGAGAAGGTCGGGCGTGGCCGATCCGGCGCGAGAATCTGTCCTCGCTCGACCACCACTCAGCTTTGTGGTGATGGATTTTGAGGTGGCGGCCTTCGACGGTGGACCCTTAGTCGTCACTGTAGTCTTCTTCTTCTCGGGCTTGTCTGGCATCGGCCATTCGACTTCTTGGGAGAGGTCGATCCGGTCGGCTGTAACCCATTCTGTTAAATGCGTTATTAGCCACCGCAGTCATGTAGAGGACTTTCACAAGAACGCTGCGACTCACCATCGAGACGCTTATTGAATTCGACATAGTGCACACTGTGTTCGATATCGTTAGCCTCTTCGTACCCTTTCCAGAACGAGACTTTCATAGAACAAGGGCATACTAGAATGAGTGCCCATTTTTCTGCTTTATCGACAAAATCTCGGCCTTTCTGGGCTCTCCGTTCTACGCAGTCGAGCGTGTCAGTCCATCTTCTCCTTGTAAAACTCAAACCAGAGCACCATAGTAGATGGCGAAGAATCGCACTTGCCTTCTCAACGAAAACCTTGACGCCAATCCTGCAAGGAATTCATCAGTCAGTATGATCGTTTATTTTCAGATCGATCTCAAAAATCATTTTCGGTGATGAAAATCAAAAACGGGCTGGGCCAAAAAAATATTGTTGTTGGCTTTTTAGAAGAACGTACGACAGTTGAGTCAGAGTCGCAAAGCCTTTTTGGACAGGCTCGGGTGTGTTCGTCGCATCTTGGGCATGGTCTCCGCCCGGCATTATTCTAGTAAAATGAAAAATTTGATGCAATTGAGATATTGGAAGGGCGGAATATGATTTAGAGATTCAGTTATTGATGAAAACTGCGAGTCTTTGATGAATTTGTGATTCAGTTCGTTGCTGTGTTGTTTTCGTAAGGCGCGCCCGGCGTTAAGTTTTAGGTGAGGTTGGGGGAGGAAAGGGTTGCCTGGATTAGAGTTGGGGAGGTGCAAAATTCTTTTGGAATGGGCAGCGGAGTGGCCCGGCAGGCTTCACCTGGAATCGCTCTTGGGGTTCATCGAGGCAACATTCTAAGCACCAACGGGCAGTCATCAGGTTGTGAAATTCCACGGCAGCCACCACACAGACTTGCAGTCGCCTCGAACCCATTCACATACTAGTGGTGCACTCATGGTACATGGCAACTTCTACACTTAATCTCGTCACGTCATCTAAATAGAGGTATATCGACGCCTCTTATCGTTATGAATGTCGTCGCCTTTCGTGATTTGCATTTCTTCCATGGTACAAAATCGTTCAAAACTTTTGGCCAGCCTTCAATCCAGCGGGAGATACCAAATTAGTCTTCATCCATAGACTCCCACCCGTCTTGTGCCGCTTCTCCATCATCACCATCCTCTTCCTCATCTTCATCACTTTCGTGGTCACTCAAGCTTGCCCCGACAACTCGGTCCTTGACATCTTTGTCTGGCAGTGGAACCCTGCCCCCGAAGACCTTCCTCACGCTCGGGTTTGTGCTAATGTCCCACACCTGCAGACGACCTTTACTTCCAGCCACCGAGAGTCTGAAGGCCACCTCTGGATCTGGAGCAAATTGCGTTGCGAATATCCGTCCCACATCGAGGTTCCGTGAAACGACCATGTTGGGTTTATTGTTCTCAACGTTCCATATCTTGACTCTTTTGTCGTCCGAGCCCGTAACCAACAGTCCCGGTACGGTAGGGCTTATGTCGAAAGCGCTCACTGCTCCATCGTGAGCCTGGAGTGTCCACTTTGCCTTACTTGGTTTATCGTGAGAGGTGGGCACGGTCCGCGCGTCGAAGTAGTGGACAGTTCCTGCTTCTGTAGTGACATAGAAGAAGTTTGGATCGTGAATATCCCATTTCACTTTCTCGACGTCGGCTTCAACTATCCACTTGGGTGCTTGGGCATCAGGAGCGCGCATATCAGTGGCGATGACTGTGCGATCGTAACTCCCACTCAGCAGGATTGTCGATTCTGCAGGATGCCAATCTAAGGCGCACACCTTCCCGCTGTGCATCGTGTATGACTTTGCGCACTTTCCCGTGTTGAGATCCCATAGCTTGACAGTCTCATCTGCTGATGCTGAAGCTAAAAGATTGCGATGATGTCGATTTGCAGCCAGGGCGAGAACGGCGTCAACATGGTGTTCGGCATTGCTGGTCTTGGACTTGTTTTTCTTCTTTTTTGACTTCTTTTTACTCTTCGAACTGCTCTCTGCGTTTTGATCTGGTTCCGGTTGTTCCTGTGGCTCCTGACCCAGAATGGCATTTGGATACATACTGTCAACCACATCAAGATCCCATATCTCAATTTCCGGATTCATTGTGCCAATGGCGACAAAGTTGCCCTCCGATCTCGACTCAGACCCTTTACCAACCGGAACATTGATCCATTCTACACAGAGCGGCACAGCGGGGAGCATGATGTCGTGATGGACGTAAAGATTGTCATCTTCATCTTCATAAACGAATACTTCTAGCTGCGCAACTTCGTCTTCGACTTTAGCTGCTAGGATGAGGTTGTCGGACCGTAATATTTGCAACTCTTCTCTTTCATCTTCCGAGTCTTGTTCGCCTTCAGGCAATACAATGTATGGATCATTTTCGTGGGGCGCGTGATATGCTAGTGAGCCGACGTTGCCAAACATCGAGAACTTCTCTCCTTGTTCATCGACTGGGTCATCGTCGTAGTCATCGAGATTGTATTCTTTCAAATCGTCGGCATCGTTACTCGCCGAGGGTTTCGAGTTCTGTCCCGGCTCTCCAGTTGGTACTCCAGCGTCTGAGTCCGAGTCTTGGGATTCTGCGTCCGCTTCCTTCTTCTGCGCGTCGAGGAGATCTTGCTGCGCATCTTCGAGTTGGAGGCGGGCAAGTTTCGAGATGCGGCTGAGTTCTGCTTCGTCGACTTGATATTTGGCAGGGAACTCCGCGGCTACTCCTCTTCTCACCCACGTAGTCGCTAATGTCATCGACATCTTAGCATTGATGTCGGCTGGGATTGAATTGGCTTAAAATCTCGTCGAGAGCCACATATCCTACCAAATGTCGAAATTGATATTGCGGGCGTCGAAAAAAAGTGGCAGAATCGGGCGGTGAAGAAAGGATTTCTGCAAGGCTGCAAAGTGGGCTGACCGATTGACGCAAGGCTGTGAAATAGCTCCGATCCGAGCCCTTTGATCTATGGTAGGACTTGAAGTGTCAATCGTCAACGCAGCTCCGAACCACCATTCCCAAGCCTTGTACCTGAACGCAGATGTGGGCGTGGCTCGAGCCGCATGATCTGTACTGGAGACGAGTCTCTATCAAAATGCATTCCCACCTCCACACAAAAGACAATGTCGGTACGTGACAAATGAGCTCAGATGAGTCGCATGATCGATTGCTTGGTTCTGGACTTCACGATCTTCAACACTTCCTGGGTCCATATTCAGGCTGGAGAATTATATGCTCTCTGGTGCATCGATCAGGAACTTTACAAACTAGTGCTAACGGTTTGCAGGATGCGAAGAGATTATGAGCGCCCTCGACGAATGCCATGCTCGTGGCTTCCTCTACAAAGCCGTAGGAGGCTGCAACGATATCAAGCGAGAAGTCAACAAGTGTTTATCCGGCGAACGAACAAAGAAGAGCAGAAAAAACCGTGAGACTGGTCTGGAACGACGACAGAGAATCGAATCTGTATGGGCGAAATTCGACGAGGGCGACTTCTCGGCGCTGGAAAAATTTACGAAATCGAAATAAACAGCTCACATCTCAGCGGCACATTTTTGGAGTCCTCTGAAAAAGCCACCGGTCGAAGGTGTTAGATGCGGTTTCAAAATGTACATATATGGATTTGGCTGCATGATAGAGCCTATGTCAATTTACAGAAGGGGTGGTGTCTCTCCTCCATTGAATCGCACGAAATTCCTTGCACCCCAACCGCCCGTGCACGGATCAACATGCGATCAGCAAGTTGACGTCTGTAGGCCGGATGCGTATTCATTCCGTCAAGGCACTCAATTGTACATATGAACGAACTGCTCTCGATTGTTCATGAGAAGAAAGGTGTGAGGTAAGGCAAGCAGAGACTAAAGCCGCATTGGGAGAAGCTGCGCCGCATTTGAACGTGAGGCCCGCCGAATTCACTTACTCTCCGTCGCCGACACGTAATGATCAATTGGCATTTGACTTAGGAGCAGCATCTAATTTTCAGTGCTTCGAGTTGTTGAGAGTTTTCACGGTTAGGAGCGTTTGTACAGTCCTTGCTCACACTGTGACCGACGTGGAACTAGTCCTTCTACACGCTCTTTGTTTCGTCCACTGAAAACAGCCACAATCCCACCAACCCTTGCACAGGTGGCTTCGAGACACATGTCTCGGGCTTACTGTGCTGCAGATGTGGCATTATGACCACTGCTGATCCCAATACCCAGAATAAACCCACTGTCGAATCCTCAGACGTCGAACACACGTCCACTTCAAAGCCTCCCCTTTCGCCGCCAGCCATTGAAGGTGAGCTAGACGATTTTGGTCTGCCCAGAAGACCGGTGAGAGAAGTTCCACCGACCGAGTCAGAAAATAGCGAGGACGATGGCGATACCTTTCACGATGCTGAAGGAGCAAGCCTTGACGATAATGTCAATGGGGGACCGAAAGAAGAAATTGCTCGCGGAACAAATAATATTGCAGACAAACCTGAAGACTCCGTGGACATGGCAAGTAAACACCAACCTCCGGTTGACTCGCCTGTAACTGGTGTCGAGCTGGCGGAGCGCCAGCCATTGGAAAAGGACAAAGGGAATGCTCATCCTGTGAATGGAGAATCGCAAGCAGAGAAGGGCGATCCCGAAGATCCTGCGGCGTTAGATACACAGGCAGTGTCTATTGCGAACCAAGAGGCGGAACTAAACAGTGCTATCTCAACGAAGACCTCCAGGATATCAGGCACTGTGATTCCAAAACGTGATCTGCAATCAGCTGCGCCAAATGTCTCTGAATGGTCTCATCAGCGGCAGATCCCAGCTACGCCAGTCTCGGACGACGAGGAGGGGGAGGAAGAGGAATGGCAAGCTATGCCTGCTATCGATGAATTCGACATCTACGATGACAATGGTCGTTTGGTTGCAAAAGGCCACAGGGAGAATGAGATTGAGTCAAATCCATACGCAGGCATTGGAGGTGCAGGGAAGGGGTATACCAGAGTTCAGCTTGATGAGGACGCACAGTCAGCCACCAGTCTGGACGAAGACACTGATTATCTCTTTCGCAATGGTCCAAAGTCCCCAGATATGGAAGATCCGTATCGCGAAGACGAGGACCAACGAGATGCACTGACCCAGTTAGAGGCGACCAAGGATCTTCTCACGGAAGGACAACGGATAGCATACGTGGGAGTGGTGCGATTGACGGTACATAAAATGTTTGAAGCTCTGAGTGCTCTAGAACAGAGCAGGTCCACCAGGAAGGAACTGATGAAATCTGTCGAGGGCATGTACATGTGGGGTCAGAAGATGATGGTCCGGCTCTACGCTCACATGGACATCAGCCCTGCAGAGCAGATCATGATCGAACAGCTCGCCGAACATGGCGTACAGCCGTCTGATCTGGTTGCACCTCTCATGCTGAATGCGAAAATAAAGAACCCCCTTGCTGATGAAAAGACTGCTCAGCCTCTGGAGCCCGAGGCGTCGACAAAACGAGATTCAGCCTTGTCAAAGTCTTCGCTTAAACAAGTCGAAGCCTCGGTGAAGGAGGTTAAGGAGGGTGAAGAGGTTCCCGAAGTACACGGACCGGAAGACATGCCACATTCAAAGGAAATCGACCTTGACTTGCGTTGGACTGTTTTATGTGACTTATTCCTGGTCTTAATCTCGGATGGTCAGTATGACTCGCGCTCTCGGCGCTTACTTGAACGCGTTGCTTCTACGATGGATATTACATGGATTCAAATATGTCGGTTCGAGAAAAAGATTATTGACCAACTCGAAATGCAAGAAGAGGAAGCCAAGGAAAACTGGGACGAAGCTGATAATATGGAGAAACGGCGAAAGCGTGCCCTGAAGAAGAAATATGTATTCATGGGTCTCGCAACTGTCGGCGGTGGACTCGTCATTGGTTTATCTGCTGGTCTCCTTGCACCTGTCATCGGGGCTGGCCTTGCAGCTGGCTTCACAACGATCGGTGTAACAGGTACTGCAGGATTTCTCGGAGGTGTAGGCGGTGCAGCTCTGATTACATCGGCCGCTACTGCCGCTGGTGGTACGATTGCAGTTCGAGCTGCAGATCGACGAACAGGAAGCGTCAAGACGTTTGAATACCGGCCATTGCACAACAACAAAAGACTGAACCTCATTCTGACCGTGGCCGGCTGGATGACGGGTAAAGTCGATGATGTTCGGCTGCCTTACAGTACGGTCGATCCAATCATGGGTGACATTTACTCTCTACTCTGGGAACCTGAAATGCTTCGATCTATGGGTGACACCATCAACATTCTTGCGACCGAAGCCTTGACACAGACTGTGCAGCAAATTCTTGGAAGTACGATTCTGATCACTTTGATGGCGGCACTCCAGCTTCCTGTTGTGCTCTCCAAGTTGGCCTACCTCATTGACAATCCCTGGAGCGTTTCTCTAGACCGAGCCAATGCTGCCGGGCTGATTTTAGCAGACTCTCTTATCGACCGACATCTTGGACAGAGACCGATTACCCTCGTTGGCTTCTCACTTGGATCAAGAGTCATCTTTTCATGTTTGAAGGAGCTGTCAGCGAGGGGTGCCTATGGGTTGATCCAGAACGTGTACATGTTCGGTTCGCCGGTTGTGGTCAGCAAAGACGACTATCTGCGGGCTCGTTCAGTTGTATCTGGAAGATTTTTGAATGGCTATTGTTCCAACGACTGGATTTTGGGATACTTATTTCGTATGACATCCGGCGGTATTATGCGAGTAGCTGGACTTGCGCCGGTGGAAGGCGTTCCTGGGGTAGACAATGTCGACGTGAGCACAATGGTTAAGGGCCATATGGCGTATCGTGCTGCCATGCCTCGTCTGCTACGAGAAGTGGGGTGGGAGGTGGAAAGTGACGAGTTCACTGAAATCGAAGACCCCGACCCGGAGAACCATGCGCAGAGACAACGAGAGCTTATCTTGGAAATTGACGAAGCCCGAAAGAAAGCTGCAGCAGAAGAGAAGCCCGACAAGAAACGGTTTGGATTGTTCAAACGGGCGCGGCCAGCGGAGAAAAAGGGATGGGAAACATACAATTCGAATGACACGGCGAACAAACAAAACGGCAGCGCTAGTCACGAGGGAACAGGCAACCTAGATGGGAACATCTTGTTTGACATTGACGCTATTCGAAGAGAGCTTGCGGGTGAGATGATCGATGTCAGGGAGTTGGATAGCACCTTGCCGCCGATGCAAATCACGTCAATCAAGGACGGCGAAAAGCATGTGGAATACCTGCGGCTGCCTCCCGGAATGCGTCCTGAAGAAATGGCCCGACTCAATCTACCGCCACGACCTGATGAAATCGACGTGTCTTTTGACCCTATCAAACAACCTGCACCAGTTCGACCACCACGATCATCGTCATTGAGACCGGCATCGATGATAAGTCCGCAACGGTCTCCTCGCGTCAGTCCACAGAGGTCACCTCAGGGATCACCCGATCCAAATCGACGAGCGTCGTATGGGTATTCCGAGCCAAGGGAGCTAGTCAGTACATTGCCACCTCTGAGCTTGACACCGTCAGCGTCACCGCGGCCGGAGAGTTACAGAGGCCCTCCTACAGCGACATCTTCGTCGTCGCGCATGGACTCACAAATGCAAGGATACGCCCCTAGGCCGTCACTTTCCAGTTGGAGTCGACCTCCATCTCGGACCGAGAAAAGCGGTGGGGTGCCGTCGTCAGCGACTGATCTGAATATCGAACGAAATGCGTGGGCTGACGATGACGATGGATTTGGCAAGGGCAAAGAAGAAATCAGCATGACTTTTGAATGAACGGACGATTGTAGTCCTTGCACGCGCTGGTGGGCTGTATAGGTTGACGTCGAGGGTTCTTCTTGGTGGGTCGCATAGCGTGGGCGCGGGACATGAGCGGCTGGAACCAAGAGACAGGCAAACATATCGAATCCGTTCTTAGTCGGAAATATCAATATCAATATTCTACCGGTACGTGTAATTAAGAGCACTGACAGTCGCCAAGAGGTGATGAGGGCGGCTCAATTTGCGCCAACCGATGTTATGCGTCGACGTAAAGAATTACGCCAAGCCAACCAGCCTCGCCAGGTACCAGCCTCTTCCCAGGCACCGTCGCCCCGTCGCACACTACCAGAAGCGCATTAGTCTAGGCAGCCGCCACCTCCACACCTACTCCGGGTCTGGCGCGTATGATGACAAGTTTCTACAACTTGAAACCGCCAACTCACCTCCTTGTCGACAGTCACCATGGGCAAAAAAAAGAAGCCCATCACTACCAGACTCTCACTGTGCTTACCACAATGCCACACTGTGTACTCGTCTGTGCTTTTTCCGCCCCGTGTTTCATGCCGCAGGCCTCACTTTACCACCGGTTCGCTCTCCACAGCCGCACCCTTAATTGGCTTTGCAAGCTCAAACAAGCAAATTGCGGCACGCGGTAGGCGAAGAGGATCGACATACTAGGCAGTATTCGCAACGGCGCCTCAGTGCACATCATCTGGGTAAGTCTTTTGATGAGGCCCTCCCACCCAATTTCCAAGCCTTTGGGAGGTATGTTGGCGACGTTCACTTCCCTATTTTTGCATCTGCAGCCTGGGGACCTGAGGTATCTCTCTTCTTGATTTTATCCATATATGTTAGTTATATCGTTTCTTGACTTGACAAGCAGGTCTGTCCATTCATTCCAAGTGCCATTCTTTCCAATTTTTTTTCCTTCTTCGTCACTCGTTCAAACGCACCATGTTACTTGCCAACCTCGGATTTTCGATTCTGTCCCTTGCAGTTGCGCTAGGCTCGGCCCAAAATACGAATGATTCTCGTCTTGTCAGTCTAGAAGGCGCCTCTGATTCCAACATATTATACCCGCCTTATACCTATGTACCCTCTGTGTTTGCAAACTGGAAACCGCATCCTAACGGCGCTCCCTTCCCCTATCGTAATGGGAGTGTCAACCCGCTTAACCCATGGCAACCTCCC